>LFLW011014074.1:971-16666 GCA_001262575.1 Conus tribblei | reverse complement strand
TCATAGCAGCCTTAAAATAGTATCCCCATGGGTGTACCAGCCCGAATTTCATGACTGCAGTGCCTCCATGACTACAAAGAAGGGGCGCCACAACGCCTGAAACCACTTGGCTGACAAAGTATAAGCAAACTGGGGCTAGAGAGCCATTTAACAAATGACAGTGCCAAATGAAACTGTAAACAAAAGGCAGTAGCCCAGGGATATAAACAGGCAATAATGGGCAATGCAGCTCATAATAAAAAGTAAGAGTGCCCCATAACCACTGTAATATCACATGGCGAAGGATGGGGTCCCCACTGGAATCAGTCTATGAGTGCACCATGAATTTTCAAAACTTACATGGCTAATGTAAAATCTGCAAGTGTGTGAAGACACTGGCACAGCCCCTCAGTGGCAAAGCATTTAACAATTTCTCTTTGTGCTACCAAAATACATGCGTCTCAGGCCAGACTCTTATCTCCCTGACACACAACAGAGAGAAGTGGGCGCAAGAGTCTACTTCAGAAAAGCAGCTTGGTGAGCCACCACTACTACTCCTAGACAGTCCAGAACTTAAATATTTTCTGTCATGTCTCAAGTAAAACCTGCCAAAGGTGGTCGTCCATCACTTATCGTCATCTAAACAAAAGTTCACACGCATGATTTTGCACGAATTGTCACATTTTGGTTGTAGCGCTTAAACACAATGGTTATACACCGCAAGTGTAACTGCTGCTCAAGAACTTTGTCTCCAGATTTTTTTTTGGACATACTTTTTCCCCGTTTGTCATATTTGTTGTATTTTCGCCCAACATGTACAAACTACGGCGAAATTGTGTGGGTAAACATGTATGGTCCATGTGAGAGGTCCCCAGGCACTGACCTATGGAATGGAAGACATTTGCTGAGCATCTACTTTGATGGGAGAACCTGACCTTCCCTGGACAGTGTCCCCTGGTACATACATCTTGCCTGGAAAGTGCCTTACAAGGACCGTAATCCCCATCCATCAACAAAAGGAAAGGAGACATTGCCAGATCCAAAACGGTTTGGGATAAGAACCTCCCTGGTTTCTTCAGATAGGCCACCACTCTTGTATTGTCTGAGCACACTGGATCTGTCTCATTCCTCAGGACATGAGACCAGTTCTGCAGGACAAGCAGAACTGCCCACGTCTTGAGAAGATTATGTGCTCTGAGCACTAGTCTTCCCATGGACCGCTGCATTCCAGAAAGAGGGGGTAACAATGGGCTTCAGAGCCAGACTAGTCCTGTCGGCACAAACCATGTGCGATGATGGAGGGAGTGGTAAAGGGGCACCTGATGCCAACCAGTCCAGGTTCAGCCAACGCTTAAGGGCCGAAACAGGGACGCTGACCTGAATTTGAACATTCCATTTCGAGGTCTGAGACTAGATGTTGCTTAGTGCCCACCAAAGCAAGCATTAACTTTGTTCTTTATTCTTTTATTTTCTTTTTCCTCTCTCCACCCTCTCAGATGGAGGCGACCTAGTGGAACGAGCTCTTCAGCTGTGGAGACTATAGCGATAATGATATGGATGCTGCAAGGGTTAACAACAGGGACACTGACCTGAATTTGAACATTCCATTTCGAGGTCTGAGACTAGACGTTGCTTAGTGCCCACCAAAGTAGGCATTTGTTTGTTAACTTTTTGTTCTTTATTCTTTTATTTTCTTTTTCCTCTCTCTCCCCCCTCAGATGGAGGCGACCTAGTGGAACAAGCTCTTCAGCTGTGGAGACTACAGCGATAATGATATGGATGCTGCAAGGGTTAGCAACAGAAGACTGCCAAAGAGACTGTGCATAAAGTGTCTCTTCTCTGCCCTGGGGTTGGAAACCGTACCAGACTGACATCTGTCATGAAGTGCATCCCAAAATGGACCCAGTCCAGACTGATCAGAGTGGGGTACAAGAGTGAGAAGCTAGCGCTTTTCCACACTTGGACCATAACAATAAGACATTCCTTATGGGAGGGAGGTGGTATTCATGCGAACCTTCTTCCCAAAATACCACCTGGGCACCCACAGCAAAAGCTGCCAGGTCAGCACTGAAGACACACAACTGAGAGCTGGCTGTTCCGTCTGGTGGCCAGGAGGTACATGTGAGAAGACCCCAGAACCTAGCAAAAAAGTGAAACACTATCTGGATTACCATCCAAACCAAGGGGAGAACATGTCCCCCTTGTGGATAGTGAATCCATCAAAACATTAAATTGCCCAGACAGTGGCACACAGTCCGGGCCCCAGTAACTGTGACAATTAGTGGAGAGATACTACTAGCCTCTCAATGACTTTCGAGAGATCTGACGTCTCTAGTCTTCAACATGTCGCTGCATTCAAGAAGAGAAAGAGATGCACATCAGACTGGTCCAGGCTCGCGGCCCAATCTCCTGGAACAATAATCTCAAGAGGATAATTTATAATGATATCTTGGTACTTGTCTCCACACTGAATGGATCAACCTTCTAGTATCATTGCCGGTGAAGGTCACACTACTTTCGTGCCAAGATCACATCCAGTCCAGGACAAAGAGCTGGCATGCGTTTCCAGCCTCCCTCTGTCTCTGCGCCAGTCTCATTTCAGATGTTCTCTCTCTAAGCAGAGACATTTCCATCCTTCATGCATGGAGAAGATATGGCTGGCCAAGGCTATCCCCTCTGATCATGTTTGACAGTAAGTGGAGAATCTTTGCAAAGTAGTGCTTGAAGGTTGGTGTTCATGTCTGTCTTTCCTTCCGTCTCTGAGATCAGAGAAAGAGGATGCATGCGAACGGAACCTGTCAACGTTCAACAGTGCTGTTCACATTAGGTGAGAGGCAGTCAATCACTGTTAACAGGCAGTTCTCTGTCATGACAGAATTTGAATAATGCAAATTTCCTAGGTAAAAATAAGACAATAATGTTCACATGACAGCGAAACAAAAGAATACACAGGTAATAAAAAAAAATTTCAACATGAAGGATGTCAAGCATGTCGGAACTATTGCACATTCACTCTCGTCCTGTCGGACCTGTATGAGGTAGTTGACATGCCCCTCGATAGACAGCGGAAGTCCACGGGGCTTGGTCTTGGACTTGAGGATGCCCCGCAGGCGGTCCTCTATGTTCTGCACATGGTTCAGCGCCTGCAAGCCAGCAGAAGATGGATTAGACACAGAACAGTGAGAACTTGCCTTCCGCTTCCCCCCTTCCCTCAGCAGACCATACTTGAGGTTCACGTGGGGTGTATGCCCTTTGTAGCATTTGTCAGACCCTTGAGTGTGTCTCATAAGATAAACATTTCCTTCTATGTATTACATACGCATACACGTACATCTCACACACACACACACACATGTGCTCGGACACACACATGGGCCTGTGCCCACACATCCATACACACGTGTACATTCACTACACACACATACAATGGTAAGACTGGCACAACCAATGATAGGTAGGTACTCAAGGTCTCACCAGCGCATTGGGCTAATGCGCAGGTCAGACATCTGCCAAGTCGTAGCCACGAGATCCTGTTCTTAACTTTTCTCATCTTAATTATCAATTCATTAATCCATCAGCATCAAAACATGTGCAGTGTGGTCTTAAAACTTAGCGGATGTGGTGTAGCGTATATGGACCAGTCTGCATGCAATGATGCCTCCTTGATAAAACTGAAACTGATTGTATGCATTATCCTTGCCACTACATCATGGAGGCAATAACACTCTACCTTTTGAGAACTTAACTTAATTTCAGCAGAATAAAGGCAGGAGTAAGAAAATATTTTTACAAAGAAAATAAGAACACTGTGTAGTTTGACCAAAAATAAACTGTTTGACAAGTAAGCAGTGTACATGCTTCCCATCAAAGCATGCTTTGTGTCTTCAATTTGAAGAGTCTCCCCATACCTGCCCAACTCATATGTGGTCACTGCCAAGCACAGGGAGGGGAGAAACGGCCGCCAACTATCTCACAGCCATCGTCAACAAGACAAGAGGTACAGACAGAGACACAAAGCCGAGGATCACAAAGACGAGTGATCCTTGTGGGGTTGAACCTTCATCAGGTGAAATCATCAACAGGTGAAATCTGAACACTTCTCTTGCCTGTCACAAAGAAGTTGACAGAATCTGGCCAATCACACTGAGAAATAGAGATAAGGAAGAAAAATGAAGTTGACAGAGCCTTGTTGCTAACCGAGTTTTTTCCATTTAAAATCTACTTCCTCTTTGCAGCAAACATGACAAATAGAATCTAGCCAATCACACTGAGAAATGGAGATAAGGAACAAAAATGAAGATGACACAGTCTTAATGGCTACCAGACTAAACAAGTCGCTCAGTTAAAGAAGGTGACTCGCCGTGTCCAAAGCTTTCGTCAGCAATCAGGCTGCCTTCTTCAGTACAACTGCTGGGCTGAGTACTGGCTTCAGTGCCAGTCTTGTTTCTAGTCGACCTCTTTCCATTTAAAATCTACTTCCTCTTTAAAACAAACATGACAAAAATGATATCTTTAAGATTTAGACGTTAAAAAGGAAATCTGTATTGCGTTTAGTTGTTTTTTCCCCCCCATGCACTAGAAATACCAACGTTTTCCAATTGGTAGGTGGAACACTCAGAATTTCACCTGTTCATTGGTGATCTCCCCTGTCTCTGTGGGGTTGGATCTCATCTCTCGACTTGGTTTGCTCCATTCCACCAGGGGGTCAAAGATGAACGGCTTCAGGATGCTGCACACGCCCACGGTGTACATTACACACTGTCACTGTTACGCCTCATTATTGGCATACAACTAACGTATATGCTGTACACTGCCTCAGATTTCCTGTTTTTACATACGACTGTTAAGTTGTACACAACCAGTGCATGTACTGTATAGTGTACACTACCTCACAATCTCCCTGTATGTACAACCAACCACTGAATTCACTGTACACTCCCCGTGCATATCTTCAAGAAGTAATATAGATACACCCGATGCAGACAATGCGCAGCATGTTCTGTGTTCACCTGGAGAGGTCAATGGCACCAGCCAGGTATGGATGTCCATGAGACTGGGAAACAGCTTTGGAACATTGGGAACAACTGATCAGCGAAGTATGGTTCTTTGTACATCCCACTTCTGTCTCATCATAAGCAATTATTGTAAATACAGCACAACATGACACTGCACTTAATCTCAGAATACAGTGTGTTTGTTTTCAATCTGCGAGAGATTCTCTTAAAAATTTACAAAAACTGTATGTAATAAACATGCTGTATAAAACACGACTGAGCCCTTGGTGGATCAAACACTGTGCTGGAAACTTTGTACATGTGCAGTGATGTCTTTATGTTGCACACGAACACACTGGAAAACGAACACGCAAGCTGGATCAAATTCAGAGTCCAGCTTCCAGTGGTCAGGTCAAGGTAGCATGAACGATGATTTTTTGTAGACAGTACCATGTCATCATAACGTGATTTTAAGTGCCATAATTTTTAACTTTTGACCTGCACTGTGAATGCTACACAGAGAAATGTGACCACATAAGGTTAAAAAATATCCTCAGTGTTTACCATTTACGTCTGATATTTCCTAGTAACATCTGGTAATCTTAACAAATAATGTTTACTTTTTAATAAAAGCTGGATTTTAGTTTATAAAAAGTGTTTGTGAATTTTTAATAACATATTCCTCATAAACTACAAATGCGTTTTTCTTTCGAGTAAAGAGTTCACCTCATGAGAGAGTCGGTCTGTGCTCGTACCACCCTCAGAGTCACTTCGCATGCTCTGCGGAAGATGCCCTCCACTCCCATTGGACCCTGAAATGAACCAACACCACTTCAGAAGGCAGGTAACGCTGTCACTGATGATGTCACAACCACATCAGTTTACATGCTGGGTAAATTAAGAAAGAGAGAACAACAAACATAACATACAAGCAAAAGAAAAAAAAAAGGAGAAAAAAAAACCCACTTTATGGTCATTCAACAATTTGTACAGTACCCTCGGGGGGGAGGGGTTTTTTTTTTTTTTTTCATGCCAATTTGTTCAGCGAGAACAAAAATAATGTCTATCAACACAGTAAATCTGAACAGTGTGTACATTGCATCCTTCATTTACTAGCATTCATGTGTACAGCAATCTACTTTCACTGATATTCCAAAGTTTGTACAGTGCATACAATAACGAATCTTAGTTGACATCTCTAAATTTATGTCATGCATTAAGTAACCCATCTTCACTGCATCCATGAATTGTGTGGTATGTACAGAACCCCATTTTTACTAACATAGGCAAGTTGAAAAAAACTAACATAGGCAAATTTGTGCGACGCACAGAACAACTCGTTTTTCCGCAAAACTTTCAGTCTGTTGTCACTCTACAACTGATGTTGGGGTAACATGCTGTTAACACTGGTTTGAATGAACGGTTCTGCAAGAAAACAGTTTGATTACAGTACCTGGCTTACAATCTGAATTATCTAAAACTTTCCAGATCAACTGTGCATCTGGGTTACTCCCCTTAGCACCCAAAGCATCTGAATTAACTTTCAATTGCAGATCAACTCTGCATTTGGGTTATTCCCCTTAACACCCAAAGACTCATAATAATCTTGCACTTCACAGATCAACTATGCATTTGGGTTATTCCCCTTAGCACCCAAAGAATCTTGATCAACTTACAACTACAGGTCAACTATGCATTTGGTTTATTCCCCATACCACTCGATGACAATCTGAATTATCATACATGTTTCCTCCATTCAGCAATGACACCAACCATGTGAATAATCATCAAAACAACTGTACACACAGGACAGGCACAACTCACCAGTGCAGACACCATGTTGTGGGTCAGACGGAATGGAACTCTTTCAGGCCATTCAAAGGTTTCTCCCTGTCAACAAAAACAAATAAATAAAATGAGTATTAAGGTTACAAATAAAATGTATATGAATATACAAAGCTTGCAACTGATGAATTCTAAAACAAGCCTCCGATGATACACATGAAGCAAACTGCCATGATTTTTTTCACTGTATGACGGAATTGTAAATGAGGCAGAGAACAGTAAACATTAACAGACAAGTTGGGTTAACTCTTGCTCCCCATGATGAAATACAAGAACATAACTCCAAACAGATCCTGCTTTTGACACTGAATCCCCAGCAGAAAATGCCCGTAACTCCGAACGAATGCCGCTTAAGGCACTGAATCATCCAGCATTTCTAAGTGATTTGGTGTCGTAAGCAAAATTCATTTGGAATTATGGGCCTACTTGCGATACTGAAATGCCCAGCATTTCTGCTAGGCGATTTGACATCATAAACAGCATTCGTTTAGAGTTATGGCTGCATGTTTATTTCATTATGGGGGAGCAAGAGATACCCTACTTGTTTAATATTGTTATTTAATCGTCTGTCAAAAGGTAAGAATGATGATATAGCCCAGAGGCCTGCGCCTTCATAATCAGTCATCAGACAACTCAGAAAACATAGTGACCAGGATAAAGTCCCTGTTCAGCCTGTTTGAAGTACAGATCCTAAGTCGCCTTCCTTTTGCCCAAATTTCCTAGGACCAAGTACAAAATGGACA
This sequence comes from Conus tribblei, assembly GCA_001262575.1. NCBI lineage: Eukaryota > Metazoa > Mollusca > Gastropoda > Neogastropoda > Conidae > Conus > Conus tribblei. Next base: position 9,105 of record LFLW011014074.1, on the reverse strand, counting down.
CCATCTGTTACTGAAGTTACTATTTAACGTGTTGCTCTTCCACAATCTCCAAATCTCTGTAGATTTCTCAAACTGTACTCTTGGTCGCAGTCTCTCTGTTCTTCTGCTGATCATCTAGTCTACCATATATCGAAGCGCTAGAAAAAAAATCCATGGAAAAAGTGTCGTCTGGTAAAGCTCACCATTGTGTCCATCATGCTTGAACTCTCCCTTAATCCAGACCTAAGTTAACTCTCAACTTCTCTATTTCTTAGAATCAGTTACGTTGGTCCAAAACTGTGTGTGTGTGTGTGTGTGTGTGTTAAAAACAAAAACATTTTGGAATGCGAGTCAGTCCAACTATACACTCTAGTTCTCTTGTCAGTCCAACTATACACTCTAGTTCTCTTTGTGTATGCTGATTTTACTCTTCTGTGTGTATAAGCGCTTAAAGCTGAATAAAGAAAAAGCACAACAAATTCCCATCATCATTGTACATACATGGCTTCACATCACACACACTAAATCCACTTGTCAGCAGGTGAAGAAATTACCCTGTTGAAGAGACAGTTGAAGTCGACATGAACCGTGTCCCCATTGGTGGAGTCAAACAGGATGTTCTCTCCATGGCGGTCCCCCAACCCCAGCACGTAGCCAATCACACTGATCACCGCTGACGTGCGTGCGTAAGCTGACCTTGCATTGTACCTGGAACAAGCAGCTGAACTATGTGTATCGGCATCTGGCAGGTGTCATTCTTCAATCGTTTACAGCTGAACGGTACATGTATGTATTTTGCCCTTCAATCCAGATCAGCATTGGAACTTACAGGCTCATACTCTGGACCCCTCCCATCTTCCTACCAAGGTTCCTTAAAACCCGCTTAAAAATTTTTTGCTTAATCTACAGACAAACCAGCAGATGCCAGTGAAAACATATCTGCCTTATCAGAGCTAATGATAATTAATACAAGCTTAGCAAAGCTGATCATACTTAGTCATCACCCTCTCAATGCTGGTGTGCCAAAGCCACAATATGTGCCAAGGCAGTCACGGTTCCTTATTAAAACTTGGTTTTCATCGTAAGAGAGAGAGGTGATGTTGCTTATAGCCCAGCCGACCGCAAAGGGCTATATCAAGGCTGTCACCAGGTCAAAATAAACTTTCAAGCCATATAATAATATAATCTAAAAGAAAAAAAATTAAGTCAACTCTCAAGTCATATAATAATATAATTTAAAAGAAAAAAATTACTTCTACATTCTAGAGGAGAGGAAAAAAATGTCATGGACATGAAATTCCATCTGCAACGAACAAGCTACTTTCTGCACAGCCAAGTGGCGCTACCCATGCTGGCAGTGGAGGGCCAAACACAGCAACGCAACCGGACCAACAGGGGACTCACCAGGAGGTGGGGTCAGGGAAGGTGCGCAGGAACCACTCTTTGAAGACAGGGGGATGGCGGGGCAGGAGTTTGTGCCTGTAGATCTGTAGCTTCACCCTGTCAGCAACCAGTCACCGACATTACTCGTTCATGCCCTCGAGTTCAGAAATTTAAAAAAGCATGAACAAGCAGAAATAAACTCTAAGGAAAGCTTGACAGTTTATTGTCTTGAGAGAAGAAGCCTTCTTTTCAGGTCTTTTGGTTCAGAACTCCTCTAAGAGGCTGGGTCCCCTGACACAAGTTAAATATCACAGGAAAGTGTGCACACATTACAAGACCAATGTTTTATATCACAGGAAAGTGTGCACACATTACAAGACCAATGTTTATTGATCTGGACATGGTTCAGTATCTTTAACAAAAAAAATCAAAACATTTCTTGGTTACAAGCACAATTCTCAGAACAATAAGCAAAATTACTGGTTATATGCACAGCTCTCTGAACAATGAGCAAAGTACTGTTGCTTGTAAGTACAACCTGCAGAACACTAACGAACTGCTGGTTATCGACAGGATTTATGCACACTTTACATGCCAAAATTCACTGACTTTCAAAAGCATTTTGAACAACCACTTATCCCATTTCAAAGACCTCTTGTGTAAACTCAGTCTGATGTTTTCATGGCCAATTTTTTTTATTCAGTCTTTTCCAACCCACTTGTCACTGAAGAAACAACTTACAGGCATTTTCCATATTACTTCCTTCCAAAACTCTCATGTCACACTAGTGCCAGATTGAATGAGGCACCCCAATGTTGTCAAGGGATACAACTCTGCCATGCAAGGGCTTTGCATTGAACACATCACAACTGAGCTGAAGTTTCAGGCCAAAGGTTTTTTGCTGGCTAAATGGTCATCACTTTGGGGAACAGTTTAAAGATTTTTCAGAATAAATGTTATTTTCACAAACCCTTTCAGGATTTTCACAGATACTAGTCATTTTCCAAAGGCTTTCAAAGACTTGAAAATGACATTACTTCCCCCCCGACACTGAAAGACCGCATGAACCATATTACATATTTAGTTCTCAGCATGCTGGTATTTGGTACAGTTCTCAGTTTTAAGAAAGAAAAACGAAAAAAAAAACCCCACCCCTCCATTTCATCAATGACAATGACACACAGTTGATAAACACTGTTCGCCAACTGACCTCAACCAGACAAAAACGCCACAAATAAAGAACCATTTGACATGCGTAGAAAGAAACACCACAGCTAGATCTAAGAGGTCAAATCGTCTGGAGAACTTTCACCATCATACAACTTTGAAAACCAAAGACTGGATGCACATAATTTGGGCCACCCTCTGACCAAACATACTCGACATCGGAACTGAGGGCGGGCATGACAGCCTTGAGCTCCCTGCCAGACATCATGGTGCACTTCTCCTTGTACAGCTTGGTCAGGATGTGCCTGAAGCCGTGCGTGTTGTTCACCCACTCCAACAGCCCACACTCCTCGTTCAGTGGCGTCACCGTCTGCAACATCATCATCAAAATGTTCAGGTGTTCCCGTGCTTCAAGCAGTCGATGGGGACCCAGGTGTTAGAGGCCTCAACTTCTCTTGAGCTCAGCAATATGAAGGTGGTACCCGACTAAGGATGTGAGAGAGGCCCAGGGAGAAAAACTTACTATCCCGCAATTCATTTGTGTACACACCATACAGCCAAGCCAAATCGACCTTTCAGTACTTAACTTTCTGTCTTAATTCTTCAATTTCAATGACATTTGTATTCTGTAAAATCTTCATGATGGTTTATGTTCCTTGCTGACGGCATACTATTGTGCAGCTGGATTGGTCAAAGCCGGCCAGTCAGAAAGAAGTTTACAAAGACCAGCCGAAAGAATGCACTGCACCTGAGCAGTTATCCCTTCACACTCTTTATGGTCACTGCTTAAGTGAGCACAAAGCAGGAACATGGGAGTTCGGTTTGATTGCTTTAATGTAAATACAGTGACCAAATAATGCAGAAATGTGATACGACCTGAATTTTGAATGGTTTCACAACACAAATGGCCTGCATACCCTAAAACTGCTGGTTACTGGTTCGTTATATTTGTCATGGGAGATGATATCCTAGGATCCTTATAAAACCACTTGTTAAACCACTCCCGATTCGGGTTACAGTTTCTATGAACTAGACAATCACACAGTTCTTCAAAATGAGTTTTCAGTTAACAAAAAACAGTTTTGCAGCTAATTTATGAAATTAGTTTTATTTCAAACAGAGAAAGAAAGAGGAGGGGCCTATGCATTCAGAAAACGGCAACAAACTCACATAGGTGCGAAGATGCAACTGTCGACGCCTGGATTCAGCATCTTTGTGCAGAAATCTGTTGACGATCACGTTGAACTCCATCAGGCGACAGTCTTTTCTCAAATCATCCTAAAAAAAAAACAGCACACAGGAGTTCTTCAAACATGCCATGCACAGCTGTATTCTGCCCCCTCCCCAGAGAAATGTTCAGAATGTTTCACTTTCCTACAACAGGTGACAAAGTGTACTGAAGAAAATATAGCCAAACATTACCTAGCCAGTCACTGAGGCACAGTTTCAACGTAAAGGATCATGGGCAGAAAAATCATGCGCTTAGACCCTACCATAAGAATCCTTGTGGGAATTTCTCAATCCTGCTTAGCTCCTGCCAAGGCCTGTCCAGTCTGCTATGGGCCGAGAGCGAGGGGAGGGACTGGACCAACACAGTCCGGTTTCATCCACCAAACCGATGCTTCTCTGAGAGTACTCCCCCACTTTCCCGACCAACACTACCACTGTCTGCGATACATCAGGCCTGGCTGATGCTGGGATATGTTATGAGAGGAAGCCCACAGTACAGCCCTCTCCTGTTGTTTCAGACCCACATGGAGCTCCACGCTATCATCATCGTCATCTCTACAGGAGCTCGGTTCAATTTCTACACCCGTCATGACTTGCTCTCACAGCGACAGTTTTGATTCCTCACCAGTGTCCCTGCCTCAGGTTGTTCATGCTCAGCCCTTCCAGCCAACCAGTTCATGGGGACTGTCAACAGGACGTGAAATACCCCTCCATCCCACTGTCCGGGGCAACTGAACCTTCTGGTGGATGAGTGGTAATGCCTTCTCCACTTTGCGCTTGGTGACTGAGCAGTCACCTGGCATCCAGACTGATTGCCCTTCCCTCTTCCCCTTTTCACTCGTACGCTTCCATCCCCTCCCACTTCACCTCCACCCCACCCTTGCTCAGAACTGAATCCATGCAGAATGACGTCTCGCTGAGACTGAGAAATAGTTGAGTGCTCACTTGTATGGTATGGTCAGTATGATTAGAGATAAAAGGGCATGCTCTTACAATGAAACATGTCAGCAGCATGCACACACTGCTTGATCAGCACGGAAACAATCGATCTGCTCCCTTTAGTATTAATCAACTATGGCTTATGGCCGTCACCTGTACTGACTGTTCCTTTACTTGAAGAAGGCAGATACAAACTGGGTAGGACAGGATGAGGGTTTTTGTCTTCTTGTCCTCGGACAAGCAAAAATGAATCAGGGAACTTCCGACCCTGATCATCAGTATGCTGAATGGACAAAGAAGTCATCTCTCTCCAAGGACTGAGGTCCCCCGAACACTTGACTCTGGCAGGTAGAGACACTGATTCAGTGACTGTGCTGTCCCTTCACAGAGGGGGTCACTCATTATCACACCATGACTGCAACTAGCCTGTGTGTGGCCTTATATTAATTTCAGTTTCCTCACAGATGTGTCACTGCACACAGGCTAGCCCACATAGGCTACACACCTGCTCAACCTCATGACCACAGTGCCCAGGACCTGCAGCTGGATGAATACATGAATTCATACCTACATAAACAGGGTTTAAGACAAGAGTCCTGTGGAAATGACTTAGCAGAAACCTGACCAATGCATTCGCTCAAAGCACTGGTCAGACTCTGCGTACATACCTATTACTGTCTTTGCTAATACTATGGTCTTTGTGTGTGTGTGTGTGTTCAAGTGTGCGTGCATACACTTACTTATATGCGCACGAGCGCAAGCGTGTGTGTACTTGCACGTGTGCATACGCGTGGATATGTGTGCGTGTGACTGGCTAAAAGTATGGCATGGATAGTGACACCATCGCCAGCACTGAAGATTTTCGCCACGCCCACTCTTTCACACTTCACATGTGTGTCATGGAGGTGTAGTGTCCTCTATTTGTGACGTCGATGACCTGCACAGGTCGTGGCCCTCTGCCCAGTGCAGTGTACAGAGGGAAGAAATGCAATTCCCTGGACATCTGGAGTCCAGGAGAGACAACATGGTTCCCTATGCACAGGGAGGAACAAAAATGTCCTTGACCTTACCTTTGGTTTGCACATCATGGGGTACATGTTGCCGTCACTTCCCACCATCGTGATCTTCTTGGGGCGCTGCAAGGACTGCAGTATCTCTATCTGCACAGTCAGCAACATGACTTGTCGGACATGGGATGAGTCTGTACAGTAACAAACACAATTAGCAAGGGGATGAAACTGATAGGGGGAGTTTAGCTTAACTCCCTTGTTTAACTAGTATACTTGTGTCAAACTTGTGCAAGCTCTGTTGTGACTCGTGCAGTGCAAGACATACAAGTATGTCTGCTTGTCTGGAAGCCAATCAGCACTCTTCTCTCCTTCAGTGCTGAACTATTACCTCAACGCTCATTCTTATGGCCAGCCGACGGCAACTGTTCGCACGGTCTTGCCAATCACCTTTTTCAACCTCTGTCGGTTCCTGTGTCTTCCACATTTTTGTGCGATCGTCTGTTTACAAATTAATCCTGACCCTTTCCACCCATCTACCCTTACTTCACAACTACCAATCCACCCTCGTTATGCCTGTCAAGGGGCCACATTACTGTTACCAAACTAGTTATTTGAGCATTTAGATGCCGCATATAAACTGGGCATATATATATCAATAAGCTTTTCTGTAAATGCTATTAGCACTCTGTTCAAAACATACTTTCTGAATTTTGAAGAGTTTTTTTTTTCTCTCATAAAGTAATGGATGACCAATAATCAGAGACACTGAAGGCACAGTCACCTGATTGGATGATTTTGCAACTCAGACTACACAGAAGTGATTCAAGTCAAACCCGACTTGGGTAACAATGATAGTGACCAAGACCACTGTCAAGTCATCCACTGTGGTTAAACATCAGGCCTGGCATGTGGGAAAAGGTCAATCCATCCACCAGTACTTTTCATTCCCCAAAAACGCCACACAGACACAAATTCAACCCAAAGAATACACGTGAACGCCAATCGCATCATCCGGACCGCTTCACCAAGGGCGCCACCTGTCAGAGCACAGACGGGGAACTGTGAAGGAAAGACAACTCACTGTGTCCTCGAAGCCCTGGATGCAGATCTGGCGTCCAGGGAAAGGGTTGTGCTGCATCTGGTCCTCCACTGTTGCCGGCAGCGTCACCGTCATGGCCGACTGCAGCGGCAATAAGATGTCACAGAACATCCTGCCACCAGATCGGATCGCTTCAACATCTTTCATCTCCTCTTGCTGCAAAAACCTTCACGGTCTTCAGCCTTACAACCTAAACCCATTGTTCACTCCCACAGGGAACTGTGTGATAAACAGTTGTAATTTACAGCTGTGACTGGCAACCCTGAACTATCAAAACAGTTGTTCTCTGTGTTATTGTAAGTGCTGCCTAAATACAACTTTTGTTCTCGTGTTTCTTTTTCATCTCTGCTCTGTGTGCATAAACATCAACTTCAAAGCCACACTCATGTGCCATTTCTTTGAATTCAATTTCAACATGTAACCTGTTACACTGCTGACAGTTCCTTTCTTTTCTTTCTTTCTACGTACGCAGGCTGATACTCCTGCAGACACTGCCTGTCTAGACAGGCAGTGGAGTTTTGTGTGTACGACCGTTTTTTTACCCACCATTAAGGCAGCCATACTCCATCTTCGGGGAAGCTGACAGTTCCACTGTATCAATCCAATCAGTCTGTGGATAAACATTAACTTCAAAGCCACACTCTTGTATTATTTCTCTGAATTCAATCTGATTATGTAATCTGTTACATTGTTGACAGTTTCATCGTACTAGTCCAATCAGTCTTAAAAAAAACAACAAAAAAAACAACCTTGCAGCAAACTTTTATGAAGATCTTACACAAACAACCTGGTCTGCAGTGCAGTAATGCGATCAAAATCAAAACGAAAGACAGGAAAAACTCTTCCCATGGTTCAACTGCATGATGAACTTAGCTTAAAAACAACAATAAATAAAACAAGACGAAACTGAACAACAGAAAAACCTTCTTGTATTTTGTCACAACCTGTCAGACTATGAAGACCTGTAGTGTACTGAAGAGGAGTTCTCCTTACCTCTGGCTGCCACCCGACAACTCTGTAAACACTGTACTGAAAGAGTTCTCTTCACCTCTGACTGCCACCTGACAACCTGTAAACACCTGTACTGTACTGAAGAGTTCTCTTCACCTCTGACTGCCACCGGACAACCTGTAAACACCTGTACCGTACTGAAGAGGAGTTCTCACCTCTGACTGCCACCTGACAATCCTGTAAACACCTGTACTGTACTGAAGAGTTCTCACCTCTGACAGCCACCTGACAACTCTGTAAACACCTGTACTGTACTGAAGACTTCTCTTCACCTCTGACTGCCACCAGACAACCTGTAAACACCTGTACTGTACTG
>LFLW011011875.1:0-11651 GCA_001262575.1 Conus tribblei | reverse complement strand
GGACCGGCCGGGTGTTCCCCGAAGGTTACATCCAGGCGGAGTTTTGTTGTTGTTGTTTTTTTGACATCAATATGGCAGTTAAATAGCTCGGTGAACAAAATGTTTGCCCAGTGCCCCAGAACTAAGTGACTATGCTTCAACCCCTCTCATTATGAGTAAGTTAAAGATAAATGTCCACTGGACATATCAGTGGACTGTCTGTAGACTTGACTACACTGAAGAAGCCTCTATAAACACCCCCTTTAAGCTTGTGACTGTTACAAGACCTGTGATTATCAGCTGCTGGCTTGTAGCCAAAATATTGTTCCATAACAGGCAAAAGAGGGGTGGTGGACTCAAACACCAGCAGGATTACATTACGCTGCAAATGGGCTTCAGTGGACATGTAACTGTGCAAATGAATCGGCCAGCTGGCTCAAGATGTTGAACAGTCTCACCTTTAGTTTGTTGAGATATTTGTGATCAAATTGGTACAAATTTTATGACATGAATTAGGGGGTCTGCCAGACCTCCCAATTCAGTGCTGGTTTAAGGGGCGGGATTTCCCTTTCTCAGACATTATAAAAGATACTTTTAAGCTTTATGAAGTGTAATATAAGCAGTACCAGTTGTACAGTGACAAATCAGGGGTAGAGGAGTGGTGGAATTGGAATTGTGAATGTGAAATGTGAAAGAGGGAAGCCGTTTGACTTTGAGGCATACTTCTCAACTATTTTGCTGACACAATTGGTTGTCAGACAGGCAAATAGAGAGAGAATTTCCTCTTGTATGCCACATTGCCAGGAAATTTAGCTGTCAAGGACAATGGAATGGGTAGGTGTTTCAAAAGCATGAAATGCTCTTTAGAAGTCACCTCATGTGAAAGCAGTCTGACATTATTGAAATGGTCCAGTCAAATACATCAGTCTAAAAATTCTTAGGATTCATAAAACACAAGCTGCAAGCCTGCTGCTTGTCATTTGCTTGCGAGGCATCATGACAGGTGAAGTCTTGGGGCAGAAGAAAGAAGCTGAAGCAACTTCAAAACTTCTGATATCTCCTTACATAAAAACATAATCATTCAATCATGCTTTGATGATGACCGAGGGTGAACATACGCACAAATGGCTTGTGATACAGGATGACAGCCATGCTGTCCAAAAAGTTGCAGAGGGTATTTTTTGAGTCATTACAGCTAAATGCGCACATGTGAATCTCTGACTCTCTGACTGAGGATACAAAAACTGCTTTACACAAAAACTGCTTTACATGAAATGGGCAAATCAATATCAATTGTAGATCAACCAAAAAAAGTACAGTAGAAGAGTATCAGCGATGCATGACAAGTGTTACAGTTTACATTATTGAAACTCAGGCTGAAGCAACAGGCAGTAGAGAACTACATTTGATTCTTGTCATTATGTGGGACTTTGTTTCATTAATAAAGGCTTTTTTTTTCTTTCTTTCTTTAAAAAAAAAAAAAAAAAAATCAGAAGTCTTTCACTGGACGTTAAGCAACAAATAATAATAATAAGTCTTTCATAACCACTTGTATGATTTTATTTTTGATTTCATCAGTGATTTACTTTCATTTCTTAGGGAGGGAGGGGTGTTGCTCAGGAGATGCTTATGAGCTGTTGTATGATGATATAACATGTGCAAGTCCTTCCAAATCAGATTTGTTCTCCTGCCTATATGTTCCTAGACCAGTAATGTGAAGGTGTGTGTGTGTGTGTGCGTGCATGCATTGTGTGTGTGTGTGTAAAGGAGAGGAGTGGTTTTTAGGGAATTTATGAGAGGGAGACTTTGTGAAATTTCTCGTGTGATTTGTTTTTAAATTATTATTATTATACAATGTCTTAATTGTGAACACAGTGTGACTTGTTTTAAGCATTGGATATCTTGAGGCTGTGTGTGTGTGTGTGTGTGTGTAAAGGAGAAGAGTGATTTTTAGAGGATTTTTGAGAGCGAGACTTTTTGTGAAATTTTTCGTGGGATTAAAAAATTTATTATTATTATTATACAGTGTCTTAATTGTAAAGGCAAGAGTGATTAGATATCTCTAGGCTTTGTGTGCATGACTTTTATAATCCCTATTTTTACCGTTTGCTCTTTTTTGAAATGTAAAATGCTCCTGAGCATTTTTATGGAATATGCGCTATACAAATAAACATTATTAATTAATTAAACAAGTTTCTTGAAATACTTCAAATCTGATCATTCTTCATTATACCATGACAAGCTTTTCGTTGCACTCTCAAAATAAATAAGAGGCAAATGAGAAAACTGATGATTTGAAATTGATAGTAGTTGTAAATATTCAAGTTTTGTACCTGCTTTATTGATGGTAATGTTTGTGACAGGCCCTGAAAGAAGAAGGACATGACCCTGAGACCGTCTTGATTGAAGTGTCAGAACTGAGCTCGGTTCAGGACGAATCCAATCATACGTCAGGGCGTAAGTATTCTGCAGTATAGGCATAGGGTGGATAAGTTCTGGTAATTATCAACTGCGCTGGTAGACGGTTTTTAGTAGCTGAAGATGAGAAATTAATATAACAGTAAACATTCATTTCTTGCAGGGAAATCAGCTTGTCAGTTGAAATTCACTTATCAAGGAGTCATATGAAAATACAAGTCGTATCCAGTTATCATGCTTCTTGGTAATGTAGATATAACCTGCAAGCTTTCCAAAAAAAAAATTTTTTTTTTAATTTGCTCTCTGATCTCCATGCCACTTTGTGGCATTACTTGGGCACCCCTCATTGTGGATCCCCATTCAGAGCCACACTTTCGATTGTCCTGTTGCAGCCCAGCTTAGAATGTCCAGTCCTTGCTTAGCTTTGGTTGTCAAAATCAAGTCAGCCCACCAGAAGAAACACTACGCTGATGTGGAGTCACTGCTTGTGGTGTTCAGTGGTGCCTGTTCCTGTTTTGATTCAACATATTTAGGACACAATGTAAGCCCCCTGTTGCCTACAATTGTTGCTTACACAGGCAGTCAGAGCAAGCGTTGTCCTCTGGAGGGTTCCACCATGTCCCTTTAACATTTCAGATTTTCCATGAAGTTCCCAATCCTGACAGCCAATGCATAAACTTGCCAAGGATTCTTGATGGAGAGGAAATGAAAGTGGGTCATCAGGAGAGCAATGCATGAAGAGACACAGAATTTTAGAATTTTATTTGATTTTTTTTTTTTATTGTGTTGCTGTTCATTCTTGTCAGAGACTACATGACAGGGTTGTACTCTTTCATTTAGTTTCATAAGTAGCCTGCAGTGTTGGTCAGGAAATGTGAGCTAGGTTCTCAGTGACTCGTCCATTAACAACATGAATCTGGACAGTGTGTGGTTTCAGTTCTTCCATATGATTCTGTAACAAACCCCACTCTGGAGATGTGCCAGTAGGACAGAGAAATCCAACTAATGGTTGGTTGGAAAGCAAATCCACAACATTCCAGCCCACAGTTAGTCAGCAGCGCTAATGACTGTGCCATGGTGGCTGGTTTATAGGAGCAAATTTTGAAGCCCTGACCAAAAGCCACCTTTTTCCTCGACAAAATTTTCTGGCTGAAATATGTAGAACTTCAGACTGTTCCTTTTGTTATTAAAAAAAAAAAAAAAAAAAAAAAAAAGGAAAAAGTTGCCAAGGTTCAGTAAGGAGAGGATGAAACAGTATAAGAGAAATTGCTAAAGACGATTCTGATCTTGCCACCATGTTGGTTGATTTTGTTATCGTCCATTTTGATTTTTTTGTAGGTCAGCTAACCAACTTCTTAGTCCACCATGATGTCATGACCAAGGTGAAGTACAACTGAAAATGCTATTGAGCCCGACTTGTACTAGCATTGCATATGAGTACCATGCTTAAATTTGGAACACTACACTTGATGTCAAAAAGCTACACATAACGGCTTGAGACCATAGCAGTTTTCACATTGATGAAAAACAGCCCAAGTTTTTTTCTTGCAATTTGTGTAAAATACAGCTTCTTCTTTGATAAGTCAGATCTAAAGCTAGACTTCATTCGCAGACAGAAACATGCAGAATATGTAAATATTATGACTAACAGAAAAAAGCATAAGTTGGGTTAAAAAAAAAAAAAAGTCACCTTGTATGTTTCAGAAAATCTCTTCTAAAACTCTAAATTACAAAACTCGTGACAGCGTTTTTTGTTACTCTACAAAGGTATGTATTCTCGTCATTAAAAAAAAATTGATGAGGTTTCTCTGATAATGCGAGGTGGTGGGTGCTCACTGCTGGGAGAGGTCTGATGAGAGAGGGAGAGATGAAAAGAGATTTTTCTTCAAACCGATAGCTTCTGCAGTGGCATTGTTTGAAGCCACATGCACACCCCCAATCCCACCCCAATATTTGAAGTCAAAAGTGATCCTGAATGAGTGAGGAAAAAAAAAGAAATTTGTTTTCAAGACAACTTGAAGTGATGACAGCAACCATTATTTGTGTTCCCTGGCAAATTTGGGAGATTAACATATTGAAAATTTCAAAGCTGTTGGTGGGGAAAAAAATCCCACCTTCCTCTTCCTGTAAAGACTATGTTCAGGTTTACAGACTTATGAGAACATTCAAAACTCAGTTTCAGGCTTCCTTATACTTCCCTTCTTGCACCCATGATTATGTCAGTTTTCAGTTTGAAGTTTGGCAAATCTGATGAGTTTGTCAGGAAGCAATAATGTTATTTACTTTGCTGCTGTCTCATACTTTGTACCTCACTTGTGAAGGACATAAGATAGAAGATGGGCCGAGTTCATCTGCCTATTTCCATGTAGTTGCCAATGTTTCACTTTTGAAATACCAAAAATCAGTCTACAGCAGAATCTGCTTTAACATGAATGTCGCAAGATAGAAATTTGCTTGTGTTAACCAGTAGTCATGCTAAACAAATAAGCAGTGTGTCAGAGTTGGAAGAAATGCTAGAAAACTGAAAAGGCAGGATGATCGCAATAGGATTCACCTTATCTGATTTTTCAGCTGTTGTAAACATAACCAAGACAGGAATGCAGAAGGGGATTAGAAATGCGGATATGCAGTTTAAATCTTAATCTTATGTTCAAAGCAGAACATGAAGACAGTCATTAGAAATGAAGACAATAGACATTGTGCATGTAATTGATGGAAAGAGAAGAGCATCAGACTATGAAGTGCTTGATTTCCAGTTGGTTTACGAAGATGATGAATTTGTGGAATTTAAGCAGGAAGTACAAATTTACAGCTAATGTAACTTCAGTCTTGACTACTTTCATTATAAGAATTTATTGTTTCCAGTAAGTTAACTGAGATTGCCATTCGTTGAATTACGTCAAATGGCTAATAGCCTGGTCCTGAAAGCACAAGTGCACCCTTTTTTCCATTCAAATTATCCCTATTGAGGATCCCAGATAATGTGAAAAAGACATTTTGTTTGAATTGATAGCTTTAGAAAAGTGTACTAAATGGCATTTTGCAAGTATGGTTATTGACTTGAAATTAATAGAAACATATTACAAAACATTTTCTGTTGGGTATTTGTTCACTTCAACAGAACGGTTCAACAGAACGGTTTCCATTCATAAAAATCTGTTTTAACAAACGTGTCTTTGAGTGCTGTTTTGGATTGCTAAACCTGACTCGCATTGATTTAAAACTGTTAAGTTTCAGCATTTTCTTAAGATTGTGAAAGTATTCCAACGGAGAAGTGAAATTTTATATAACATTTGCTCCCCACACCGCCTTGTCCCCTCTTTACCACCTTCTGCACCCCTTTCTCCTACCTGAATGTCTTGGGGTTCATTATCAATTATCTTAATTTAGAATCTGTTGTCATTTAAGTTTTCAAGATGAGTTGAGCAGATCCCTTCATGGGATTGCTTACAGGTCCTAGACTTTCTCTGGAAACTGCCATTCTAACGGCTTCCTAACATTTCCTTTGACATCCTCTCATGTAAGACCACCTTTCTTCTTGCTCTCACTTTGCCTTGTCATTGCATTGAGATCCACAGTCTACGTCACAATACCAGGGGCATTGCCTTATTCTGGGACTGGTTGGTTATGTTAACCTGTGTTTCTCTTCTGAATTTCCTGTCAAGAGCCAGGAGCTAGGCACTCCCTCACCTTTCCTAAGGATTAGGGTTCTGTCTGTGACTCTTGGTCGTGACGAAAAGTGTGGAGGGGGTGTGTTTGGGAGTCCAAGATGATCTTTCATTTTACCTCAGCAGTTGGAAGGAGGGTGTCAGAATTTTTGCCCATCCAGGAGTATGCGCTATGATTAGTAAAGTTCCACCCTAGGCATTCTTCCCAACAATGCCTTCTAATCTCCTTAACTCTTCAACATGTTTTTGAGATTTTTGCATGAATATTTCATAATTTTTCGTGACATTCTACTCATTATTTCTAAAATAATATTTTTGTGATGAATGTGTCTATTTCGGGTTTTTTAGGCGATACATTGCTTGAGATAACAAAAATGTTGTTTTAAATACCATAATTCCGGGGGGGGAAAATTGATCACTGGCGATCGAAATTCAAGGGAAAGAACTGAAGAAAGTTAACCATCATCAATTGGAAGGACGTTTTGATCAGGCACCACCTGCAAGTGCTTTATAAACACTGTTAAGGCGGCATACTCACAGGCTAAGGTCAGATCTTGCTGAATTCAGCATGAGGTTAGAGTAATTGACAGTTTGGCTGCAATCCATTACTTAGTTCCATTATGCGACCAACTGGAGGCAGCTTTCTCATGCACGAAGAATCTTTCCATTAACTCCTATCTTAGGGACATTCCACATGATCAGAGCTGATAGGTCCAAGGGGATCTTCTTCATGGTGCCTAACAAGGCCATACCCTTTCATACTTCTCAACCTGGGATCCATAAAGGCAAATTTGCTGTCCTGTTACTATGAATTCAGCAAGAGTTTGATCTGGAACAGTATGATAATGCCAAAATGAGAGATGTGTCTCATACTTTATGTTTGGTAAAATACACCTTCCATGTCAAATTCACAGTTCCGGCCACTTATTATGGATCACAGGGTTACTTTGATTAGGCCATAGAATGAAGAGAAAGTGGAAATGAATAACATCTTCTGCTGGAGCTGGAAGACGGTGAGTAGGCATAAAAATATGGTCAGACCTATCCCACTACTACAGCTTGCACAAGTTTGATATCATAAGTTGTGAAGTCAGAGTATTTAAAATTTAATAGTAAAACTCCCCATATTTGTTCTGACAGACCAGACACAAGACACTCACTGACTAGCTAAATGTGTAGATCCTCCATGAGGTAGAAAAGTAAGAAAGTCTATGGGAAAGCATTTTCCATTCATTCATTCATTCAAAGGCAGATTAACTTAAAACATTTGCAATGCTATTTTAGACAGTATACTTTTTTTTTACTGAAACTAGTTTTTGTAGCAAGACCCTTTGTATTAAGTTCAGTGCAATGTCAGTTTGATGCCTTTTATAATTTTTCTGTGTGTATTGACATCCTTAAATACCTCTGTGATTGATTTCTGGTCATAATGTGATATCTGCATTGTTTGTAGCTTCAGGAGATGGTATAGATGTGGAGGAAGATGACGATGATGAAGAGGAAGTGGAAGCTGGAAGAGAAGAACCTGAAAGTGGTCTTGGTGACGGCAGCCATCTTGACATTCCACTGGGTGGTGATGTAGGTTCAAGTTCCTTGTTCATGTCTTGATATTGGTTATTTTTGTTTTTGAGTGTGAACTGTATCATTATTGAGTTTGTTTGATTAATATCGAAATGACAAGGGAAAAAAATGTATCGGCATAGTGTTAGCTAAGGAAACCAGTTGCTTAGATTTCACTGTTGTATAGTAATCCTGGAGATGATAGGTGCAGCTTAGTTGTTTTTCAAATAGCTATAAACTCTTGATGATATTTGTATCAAATGAAACACAAGTAAATGGTCCAGACTTTATGCCTTTGTCAGGTGCATGGTTAAATTGTAACCTGTGATTTGCTGTCTGTGGGCAGGCTGATCTGGAGGAGTCTCAGCAAGATGCAGACATTTCTGAAGGTAGTTTTTGTTTGTTTGTTTTGTTTTCAACTCAGAAATTTAGAGTTTGTGTCCATACGTAGAAACCTGTAGTAATAAAGTTGTATAAAATAATACTTTCATTTATATCACTCAACAGGGATGGGAAGTCATTTTTGTATTGGCTCTCTTTTCAGGCCTTTCCTACAATTTTGAGGAAGTTTAGGTCTATTCATTTTTTTTTAGTTAAAAAAGGGTAAATATATATCTTAAAGAGGTAATCCAATGGGATTTTTTTTTAATCCTCCTAAGAGAAAACAGACTCAAAAATTCATTTTTGAAAAAGAAAGTTTCCCCAGAGAGAAGACATAAGAAATTATCTAGAACTGTGTTCATGGGAAGAATTGTCAGATACTGCAGGAGCTTGCAGCACCAATGAATGAACCAGATTACTTGTTGCCTCTTTTTCATGGCGCAGAAAATTACGTATGCCAGTGACGGGCATTGTTCAACATCGGCCAAAATCGTGATTCCTCAGATTAAGTGAATTTTTGTGAGTGTGACAAGCTTGATAGAATCGGACATTGATTCACTTTTTGTTTTAAAATTAGTGAATATAAGTATTATTAGCAGGTGTCCATCCAGCAGCAGTTTCTTGTGTCAACAACAACAACAACAAAGTGATCTTATTGGCTTGTTCAAGTGCCCATTACTCAAGTCTCTGACTTTCAGATCGCCCTGTCCTTTTGTGGTTCCTGGCCTCTTGAGGTTTCAGTCTCACAGTGTGAGATTGTGTAGTCCGACTTTAACACCAAGAGCTTCACTTCTGCTAATTCCTGGGACTGCACCAGATGTTCCCTGCATACTGTGGTTACCATGGAAAAAGTCAACACCTGGTCATGTGCATCTTCATGAGCTGTGTCATAGTCGGCCTTCATCTTCTGCCCTGCATATACATACGTCCATTTCGGCATCTTTATCCACAATGTCCTTATGTTGCCAGTTTCCTTTCTTTATACATTTTGCTTATGTTGTCCAAGAGGTAAGTACTGAAGGAAATGTTATTCACATAATGTCTTGACGTGGTCAAAGATCCTAAATCTCTAACATGTTCTATAGTGGCAGAAGACGCGATGGTAGAGGATGAGGAGATGGTGGATGAAGAACACCTGTTGGCCCTGGAAGAAGAAGGGGAGGAGGAAGAAGACCAGCCAGCAAACCGGGAGGATGCTGAACCAGATGAAGGAGGCGAAGAAGAAGAGGATGGTGACGAGCATATCATCATAACAGATTTCATGGACGTGGATGTGGCTGGAGATGGAGATGGTGATGCAGAGGTTGAAAGTGGTGACGGGGAACCTGTGGAATGTGAAGAGCCTGTTGTCTCGGAGACCTCTAAGGAAGAGGTGGTGGAAACTGGAGCAGACAGTAAGAGAACTGAACAGCAGAAAGGGATGTGTGCAGCTGCCCCAGCAGCAGTGTCGGGAGCATCTGTTTCATCGCCTGCATTGACCACTAGTGCCAAGCCTTCTGTGGTCAAGTCTTCATCTGTTGCAGCTAAAAAACCTACAGGGGCTACAAACTCTGTTGTTACTGGTTCAAAACCTGTAACTGTTTCTGCAAAACCAGTCACTGTTTCAAAATCTACAGCCCCTACAAAGCCCAGCAAGGCACCAACTACCAAAACAGCAGTGAAACCTGTGTCCACAACAAAACCATCGGCAGGATTGCAGAAACCAGGCTCAACATCATCAAGAACTGACTCTGCCTCAAAACAAGTCTCTGACGCTAAGGCCAGTGCTGCCCAGAAAATGGTGACATCAACTCCAAAACCCTCTCCCCAGGCATCTAAGATGGACGGACTGAAGGTGGCTGATGTGTCAGCTAACCCTAAGTCTGGATTTAAAGAACTTGGCCAGGACAAAAAGACTTCAGCTGTTGTGGCTGGTGAGGACTCTTTTGATGTCCAAGTGGATGACACTGTGCTGAATGAGATCGACGCTGATCTTCTGGAAGGGACGCAGACCACGCGAGAGGGTGACCAACCGGAAGCAGTACTTGGGGCTCAGGTTGCAGACAAAGAAGACAGTGGTCCACAGCCGGATGAGCCTGCTGCACCTGACGGTGACACCAGCACCCCTGAACAACCACCTGCTTCAGCCAGTGAAGAGCAGACTGTTGACGTGAGCAAGGGTCAGGATTCCACACAGAAAGACGACAAGAAGCCAGAAGAGAAAAAGGATGAGAAAGATGCAAAACCCGTAAAGAGGTTTGTTACTTTGTCTGCTGTCTTCAGGTGTGAGTATAGAATGTCTGGTTAGTTTTGAACGTCCCAGAGAGCGAGTACGTCTGTTCAACCATCACAGAAAAGATAGCTTTAAATCTGTAAAGTCTATCTTTTCTGTACATTAATTGGATATATTCAGCCTGGGTAAGTGAACGTTGGCTATGAAGCATGTCTGACAAAGAAGTACCTGTTGCATTCATATTTTTGTGATGTGTATACAGAATGTGTTTTATCTCTTACCAAAAGGAGTACAGTGTATTGCATTTTTTCTTTCATTTTAAAATACAGAATTTTTTTTTTTTAACAGAGTGAGAGGGAGAACTTAGATGTCTTATAATAAAAAATAACTGTGCCTTGAAGTAAAAGAATTAATAGATTAATAGATGAGCAAAAGAAAAAAAAATGAACAACAGCAACACGTTTGTTATTTTGATATAGTATCTCTGTTATTACAGTAAAACAGACCCTCTGATTACTTGCATTTTTTGTTGAAGCTACATTGCCCTGAAATGTGTAGCTGTGGCAAGAATGTTTTCATTTCTTTGTTTATATAATTCTCCTAAATACTAAGGCCATTTCATTTTGGGGATGGTGAGGCTCAGAGTAAAAAAAGAAAATCACATGTAAAGGTGAAAAACAAATGTGTATGTAGCTAAGAGTGATGTGTGTGTGGAATTGTTTAACTTAATCAAAATATAGGGGAAAATTGTGTGCCAAGTCTGTTATGATTTTATTGTGGACAAAGTGATTTATGGAGTCTTGTTTCATACGTCACTATGTTCTCAGTCTGCGTAGTTATTATACTTGCAAACATTTCAAGTGAATATATCTTCCTATATTTCTAAGTCTGGTTTTGAATGTCATTATATCATTCTCAGTTTTGCTTAGCTATTACATACTTACTCAGCATTGTTGTGGTCTTTCAAGTGAATATATCTTCCTAGGGTTCTGCTTTGCCCTTGTTCAAAAGCATCTTTGCTTGTTGGGCAAAGATTACAAGTCATAGATTCCATATGATGTCTGATGAATACACCTAAAATCTTTCTAGTTTAATGTCAAATGAATGTGGAAAAGTAAATACCAAAGTAATCAGATAATTGCGAAATGAACGGAGTGACATTAATATGTCATGAATATCCCAGATTTAACATTGGAGAGAATTTGATACAATGCCAAATATTTTGTCGCCAAAACATTTTCAAGTCACTTTATGTAGATATAGACCAAACTCTACCTTTTCATGCATGCGCACAGACATGCATACAAATACATGCATTCATGTGAGCATGCTTGATACACACGCACTCTCACACAAACACACATTCTCCCTCTGTCTCTTTGTCTCTGTCATGCACACACACACACACTCTCTCGCTCTCTCTCTCTCTCTCT
>LFLW011009782.1:3411-14803 GCA_001262575.1 Conus tribblei | reverse complement strand
TCATCGACCTGAAACTGTTTGATAAAACAGTTTCATTTCTACAATATGGAGGGAGATCTTTTAAGACTTTTAAAAGACAGTTTGGTCATATTGAGAGGGGATTCATCCATATTGCTTCAGTTTCATATTGCTGGGGAAGATCCCACAAAACAAGTTCAGTTTTATATTATCAGATATGATCCTGTAAGGTTTTGAGTTTCATAATATCAGGGAAGATCCTGTAAGATGACAGCTCAGACTTCATAATGCCCATGGGAGCTCCAACAAGACAGTTTCAGTTTCATAGATCCCACAAGACAGTTTAGTTTCATAAGTGTCCATCGGAGGTCAAGCAAGACAGTTTCAGTTTTATAGATCCCAGACAGTTTGGTTTTATACTGCCCATGGGAGATCCAGCAAGACAGTTTCAGTTTCATAATAACCACCATAGATCTCACATGACACTTTTGGTTTCATAATGCCCATGGGAAATCCATCAAATCAATGTCAGTTTCATGATGACCTCATACAGCTGAGACCCCAGTGTTGACAATAGACCTGTTCCAGAAAAAAACAAAACAAAACAACAACAACAAAAAACCAGGGGAAGATAATGCCTGCCTTTCCATTGCAAATAGAATGACTTGTTCACAGTGAATGGGTCATTCAAGTACATTCAGAGAGTCAAATGTTTGATTTGAAGTGCACACCAGGGTAACAATCAGGAAATCAACTGCCTGGGTTACAGGTGCACCATTTCACCAGTGTGTTCTGGCATTTTTGTTCATTAATTAAGCTTGTAAAGCTGCCAGAGGGGACAAAGTTGTTTCGGTCATGCCCACCAGCAATAAATACCCTGTCATTTGAAAACAGGTGGGGTCACTTTCACTGAACGCAAGCTCAGATTACCTCCCTTGCAAATTTCCATAATCAGCAGTGCAGCATTTTCCATGTCTTCCAGTTCAGTGTGAAGAGGTCATTTCTTGCATTGCCATCATCAGATGCCAGTTGTAATGGTTTAGATGGAGAAGTCTTCAGTTACAGGATGCATGGATTAGAAATTCCATCACAGCATTGTCCCACCTACGTCCCATTGAAATCTGCACAGCAATCATCACAGACTTTAAAATAGATGGAAACTGAAATCGTTTGGCATCAGTATAGTGCCTCAGATCTCACAGGATTTAACACAGGCTTTTTAGCGGTGGCTGTACATTATGGTGCACAGTGTATTAAGACAAAAGTGTATAGAGAACGGTGTACACTTTACCTGTCTTTTTCTTGTCATCAGATGACATTCCCATGGCATCAGAGGCAGACACGCAGGAGCCGCAGGCCCACACTTCCAAGCTGTCGCCCATCGAGGAGGAGCACAAGGGGCTGGCCAAGCAGGTGCTGCGCCTGTCCAAAGGCCGCAAGAAGGAGGACAAGGAGAAGGAGAAGCAGCGCCCCAAGGACGCCCGCAAAGACTCTGACACCAACTCCAACAAATCTCTGGTGCTCAATGGGGACAGCGTGGACAGTGTCAGTGTCAGCGTGGTCAAGAACCAGACCAAGGTGACGGTGGACAACCTGGAGCTGCGACACTTGACCAAGCGCTACAGTGAGGACCACCCCCTGACCAACGGTAACAGCAGTGCCTCCAGGCGCAAGTCGGTGGAGAAGGGAGGAGGAGGGGAGGGGGAGCTTCCACGCAGTCGGCCCAACTCTTTCCATGGTGCTTTAGTCAATCCAGAATCTTACAGTACCGATCTGTGATAGGCAGCCATTTTGCGGGGAGGGAAGGTGGAATTAGGGTGGGTTATTTTCTTTTTTCTAGGTTGATAAAACGACTACGTGCAGGGAGTGAAATGGCATTATGCATCCTTTCTTGACTTGGTGGACCCGTGATTCAGGTGTTCTTGCATCTGTCAATTCTTTCTTTCTCCACCACACTTTCCCTTCATGCTCCTAACTGGCCATTTTGAATGTTTCCTGTGTGTCTGTTTATCGTCCAGATAACCTAGTTCTGATTCAGTTAATACACAAATGGAATGCTTCTGTTTTCTCATTGGAATTAAATGGATAGCTGGTCCTTTCAGTCCAGTGTCTTTCCTTCCTTGAAAATATCTCTGCTGTGTCATGGATGTACACAATATTTATTTTGTTTTTAGATTTGTACTAATGTCCTCAAGGGACGATTTAATTTTTGTTACCAGTTCTTGGTAACAGGTCTGACATTAACAAATTTAATTCCACATGAACCTCATCACTGTCCCAGCTGCAGAATTTTCCAGGCTGTAATGCTCGATCTGTTTGCCTGTCACCCAGAACATTTCTGGGTTTATGACATGATGTAAACAAGTAAACTTCCCTGGAAACAACTGGAAGGAAAAGAATTCCAAATCAGGCAAATAGTCATTTCTGCATACAAAAGGCACATTTCAGCCCTGAAAATTTCTGCTCTGGGGTATTGAAGGGGTTGAATAAAATCCAGTTTGTGTTGTAATTGAAAGTGTGAAGTATGTTACCATTGTACATAATATATAGGATGGTACAAGAATTTCTTTTGCCACTGACTCATGAGAATATTAACAAAATGCAACAGGTGTACAAAAAAAAAGAACAGGTGGATCGTTTTACATAGTATGTGGAAGACATGGGCACATTTGAAAAAGAGAGATGTATCAGATCTGAAACAGTATTTGCAAACCTGACATGATTGTAGATGTAATTGATGACTGTCTGACATAGTGTGTGTCTGTTCCCATTTCGGTGCCTGAATTGCAGGTGGATGTAGTGGTGCTGGTCACTGGGACCCTAGAGACGTGCCTGACACACCATGGAAGATGCTTGTTCTTTGTTCACCTGTTCTCTAAATACAGCATTGACCTTTCTGTGTATGAGCTTCCACTGATATCTCTGTATACACACAAACACGCTGGCAAGTATAAGTGTACACACACACACACACACACACACACACACATACACACATACTGATTGTATGCATAAATGCATTCATACATATAATGAAAATTAATGGCAGTGCATTTGCATGGCAAAAATACACTCATACACAACACACGTCAATATACACATACACACTACGTACTACTTTGAACACTTTCTGCTGTTTATTTCAGAAAGACATTCAGGGTAACGCAGGTCTTAGTTTTCTTCGAAACATGACACATTTCAGGGGCTCATTACCAGTGATGAGAAAAGAATTTGCAATCACAAAAGTGCATGGAAAAGAAATGCTTGCATTATCTTTAGAAAAAAAAAATGGGTGTAAAAAGTAAGAGAAGACACAAGAGGTTGGTGACAATATCTGATCAATACTTCTTTTCATGTCTTCAGGTTCTCAGAGGTTTTGCATGGCTTTTAATCAGTTCCAGGTACTTGAAGTGTCAAGTTCTGTTTCATTTTAGTCAGAAAAAATAATAAATCGTTTCAGAGGAATGGAAAGAACTTATCTGTTGATAGTTTTATCGAGTCACACTACCTCTTGAGCCTTTATTAAAAAAAAAAAATTGTTTAACAATTTGCAAGTTTGGAAATGGTGCCCCAGCAGGTTTTGTGCAGTGTTGGGTGTGTGTGTCAGCAGTATCTGAACACTGTACGACTAGTGCCTTGCCCTGTATGCTTTGTGTTGTCACCCAGTCAACAACTGCCATGTATAAGGGTAGGGAAGAGGAGAGAACACATTATCACTAAACACTTTGTTGACGCATGCCAGTCAGAAGGCTGACCTCCATTGTTCCTGTAGAGAAAGGGAAGAAGGTTTAGGGGTGCATGAGAGATCAGGATGGGGAGAAGAAGCCATTGAGAGACAAAATGGTAGTGCGAGATGCCATAAAGAAAAGGTTGTGGGGAAAAATGATTGTTTTCATGGTGTCCTGTTTGGAACCTGACTCTCCACTAGCGTTCTCCCTTGACTGTTTCATGAGCTCCATTCACTCCTCTCCCCCTGCCCTCCCCCTTCTCTCCATCTTCCCCTGTCCCCAAGAATTCTGCATTATTTTCTGAATAAGCTTCATGTGTCAGAAATAAAGACTTGCCTCTTGCAGCAAGCAGCAAGATGTCACCTGTCTTTCTGTATAGCAACTCAGGTCTTGGACTTCATTATGAAGGAAACTGTGATCCTGTGAAAACGCACGCAAGTTTTAAGACTGGAAAAGATGTTGAAATATTCTGTGATCTGTAACACTGCAGCTGTTTTCTGTCGAAAAGTTGTGGAACATTTTGTTTGTAATAGCGTAAGTCATGTAGTAGAGTATCTTGCAGGATTATTCATTTTGGTTAAGGGTGAACCATATGATTTATGGGAAATCTTGATTGTAGCCATCTTGCTGTCACACATACCAAATCACACACACACACACACACACAGAGGGATTCCAGGGCTGGGAATGAGACAGTGAGATATTGTACAGACAATGAGCGATTTGAAACTTTTGAGGCAGGATTGTCCCCCGCACACCACTCCACCCCGTGATTAAACTTCTTCAGTTTGTTGTTTAAACTTGTAAACTTTTTTTTTTCTTTTAATAATCTCAAGACCTTGCTGAATTTGTGCCGTTAAGAGATTTCTGTCAGATTGGAAGTGCACGGAGAGACCACCGTGTCAGCAATCCACCGAGCCCTTGTGGACCCAGTTGGTGGTTGAAGCTGTACGCGATGCACACGTCTGGCAGAATGACCAGCATGTCACATCTTCAGCAGGGTGACACGTGGTACTGCAATGCTGACTGCTCTGCTGTTGTGACTGTGGGAAATATGACCTTCTGTGATCAAGTGCGTGCATAGAGGGTGCATGCACACTTAAGTGTGCTCCGGTTTCAGTGCGTGGACTCCATTGAATGGCGCATTACAGAAGTTATGTCCCTTGTTTTAACTTTGTTCCATAATTGCAGAGATGGGACGAGGTGTGGGGAGGGTGGAGGTTGTCTGAAGAGAGGATACCCAGTTTGGAAAGCATTCTGAAGGAGGAAAAAGACTTGCACATTTTACCTCATTCTTGAAATTGAAGATTCCACCACATTTTTTTTTCCTTTTTTAATAAAAATGTTTTTTCTGAAGTGACAAGAGAAAGAAATGTGCAATGGTTATCTTGTGAGATCAGTATCAGAGGGTGAATGTCACAGGTGGCTGTGAAGGGAATATTAGATGGAAGTGAATAGTTTGCGGCTCAGATTACCCTGTACATAGTCTTGTCCGCCTTTCTTTGCTTTCATGCACATACTTTGTAATGCTGTACTCCACTTTCTTCAGTAACGGTGATAGCCACTAAAGCTTTGGAATCATCCGCAGCTTATAAGACCCAGGACAGTTAAGATGCACCATTTGATTGGTCCAGCTAAGTGAAAATGCTCTGGTATTGGGTGGATATTAAGCCTTTTGAGCCAGGAAACTGGTCAACGGCAAGAAAAGATAATACAGGTGTTGAATAACTGGAAGATCTATGAGAGGGTCAGTTCGTTTTAAATAGTTTAGGATTTATCTTGTGTAATTGTTAGAAAAAAAGAAACTGATTTATAGAAATGCTGATTGTATCTTTAGTTGTTTGCATTATTCTGGAGATACCATATTTTAGTCAATCTTAAATTGCTAAATGTGTGAGCTAGTGTATACAAGAATATGCATGTTTACATGAGAGAAGGGGGGTTATCAGAGTTGTACATTCACATCAAATGTTGAACAGGGGTTAGAAAAAAGTGTACTGAATGTCCAGTCATTAGTCATGTCAAAATAATGATTATAATATTCACATAATGTTTCACTAGGTTATTGTTTCTCTGTTAATAATTCTGTTGTTAGTCCTTGTTGTAATCTGTAACAATTCAGAAAGTACTCAGCTAGCAAATAATTATCCATATCATGTAATTAAACTATAAAATATTCCATTTATTTAGGTGTGAAAATGAGTGACCAGTCAGATAAAGGTGATCCGTGACATTTGACCTTTTGTTTCTTGATAAAACATGTATACCCCTAAAAGACATGCTTATCCACTTATGTCTATTCTAAAAGGAATAATCCATAGCATTTGTAAGACACGTAATCAGTTGTTCAGTTCCCTGATACTCTTGTAAAAAAACAAAACAAAGAGTGAATAAATAAAAACAATAATGAAATAGTGAAAAATAACATTCAGTAGATAAATTAACATTGTAAAACTTTTCTTCTATGTCTTGTGTTAAGATGCAAACTTATTGTATGCTGCAACCCAGTGTTTATCAAACTTCATTCAGCTCTGTGTTGTAAATATTTCATATCATTCCAATTCTGAAAAATCATTCTGTTTGTATGCACTTAACTATTGTGGAATAGTTGTGGTTTTCATGACGTTAAATGAGGTGGAGATATAGCTTTGGGTTGTATGCTTGTTGTCTGATTGCAGTTCCAGAAAATCAGTCGAATAGCTTTTACCTTGAATATTTCTCTTTTTTCTCATGTTTATCCAACTATTTGTGCTCTTGTTGATCAGTCCTTTTGTAAATTATAGGCCAACAGATGGTAAACAAATATGGTGCAGTCAGTAGCATTTGCTTTCCTGGGTTTTTCTTTTAATGTGGATGTTTGTGTGTAGGTGTGCATGTGTATGTGTGTGTGTGTGTGCGTGTGTGTGTACATGTGTACGTGTGCATGATATCTGTTGCAGAATACGATCTTGGGTTAGTATAGAAATGTTTTGCAGTGAGATTAGGACTCCATTTTGCCGATATATTTGATAAAACAGCGAGAGACAAAAATCAAACAACTGGTTTGTACATTTTTGCAAAGGCGGTACTGTTTGAAACGTCGCACAACTACACAAACACTGCAAAGAGCAGAGAGAAATCCAGTACAAACCTGTGTTCTCAGAGTGTCCACCATCTCAGTCATTTCGTTTCCTTCAATCATCTGGGTTGCTTCGCATTTTGTTTTTGCTGAGGGTACAAATCAGTTAATTTAATAGTACGGAAAACAAATTTTACCAAACCTTTTGTTGTCATGTTGCAGTATCTGTTTCATTCTGTGGTAAAATCATGACTTTCAGTGGATTTTTTCTATTTGCATTTGGGTATGTATTCCATTTCCTTCAAGTCATTGTCCTCTCCCTCCCCACATTAGTCTGCCATCCATTATGATTAATGCCTTTTTTTCCAGGTAGTCAGTACTCATTTTCTTTTGTTATTTACTTTGCCAAAGAATAAACAACTGGTTTTGCTGTTATATACGGTGACTTCCTCATTTCCCATGCATGTTAATTGATCATTTATCTTTCACAAATGAGTATCATGAGTCAAATTCTTTCTTTTTTTTTTTTTGACTGTGGGAAATGAAAGGAGAGTAAGAGAGACAGTCTCTGGAAAATGTGTTTGTAGGAAATTAGCATTGATTTTGTTTGAAAGTGCATTTGTGTGTGTGAGAGAGAGAGAAGGGGGGAGGAGGGGCATGTAGGGAACTGCGCACATGAAAATGGCCCCATGTTCCAACTTTTTCCTCTTGCAGCAAAAGTCATTATTGGGTTATTATTTACTCTTTAGATTTTCAACATTTTCCAGTTCATCCTGCAGTCTGTTTAATTTGTGAAGTATATGCATGACCATAATGAATGCACCAGCTGTTAATGAAAATGTCTGCATGCATGCACGATCACACATGCACATACTCATAGCATCTGTCAGAAGCAGATTCTGAATGCGATACAGTGTACTCGTACACATGTGATCATCAGGAGGTGTAACATAATTTGATTCTTCAAAGGTAACCCCCCAGTGTGGTGTAGTGTACAAACAGTATCCTGTCCTTAGTCCCTAGTGGCTTCGTGTTAGTTTGATATAACGGACCTTTTTCTTGGTAGTGGATAAAGACTGCCATTCATGCAATCTTGTTATTCCTGGTATACCAAGTGATATGTACATACATGTGTTCTTTGTGTGATTCAGTGATTAAATCTGTACAGATGGTTTGCGTGATGTTGAACAGATATACAGTAACCTACAAAGGAAATGCAACAATTTCTCATGATGAAGGAACCCCATCACACTGTGAAGACAAGTTCCCCGAGTGAATGATAGGCAACAACTCTGCTAAATGCACGTTGCCCTTTATTCCTTTTCCTCATTTTTCCTGATTTTTAGGTGTGTCTGCTAGAAATCAGTTGGTCACTTACAGAGAAATTTTGAAATTAAAGTTTACAGTTGATCCGATGTTTTCTACAAAGTTGTTGCATTTCTTTTGCCATTTCTGTTGAAAGACGTGTATTTTTTGTCACAAAAAATAGTAAATGAAATTGAAAAAAAAAGAAAGTTTGTCTCATGTCTGCCTTGATTTGGTTGCGTGACTGTGGGTGTGAGTGCCGATATGAGCATTGTGCATGTGATAGCGTTTCAATGTGCACTTGTCCTTTTCTTTGTCTGCCTTTGTAGCCGGACTCCAGGAAGTCTTCACAATCAGACTGAATCAACTTTGAGGTGTTGATGTCAGCATAAGGAAGACAGCTAACGTAATGCATCAAAATAACACTGCCATTTGTACACATGCATACAGACACATGAATGCACACTCGCAAACACTCGTGTGCACACACACACACACACTAACACAGACCAATCCTTGATCCAAAAGTCCCCAAATCCATGCTTTTGTGAACAAGAAAACATGACAGATTCAGAATGTATTTGTGTGATGTCTTTATGATTTACTTGATATCTCATATACAACTTCACTGATGCACACATGGGATCCATTTTCACCAAATTATGCAAGCAAAGGCACCATTCTTATTGCTGGAAGATGCTGTATTGGGATTTTTGTTTAAAGCATGCATGCAAAATATTTCATCTTGATTGTAGCATCAATAACAAAACTATGCGAGAGGGTGAGTGAAAATGTATAAGTCTCTGAGTGTTTGAGTGTGTGTGTGCGTGCAAAAGAGAGAGAGAGAGAGAGAGAGAGAGCATGTGTGCTGGTTGTGACAAGAGAGGCACAAAAGAAAAAAACCTTAGAAATGTAGTCAAGTAAAACAAAGAAAGGGTGAGAGACTGAGACAGACTGAGTAGCGAAGTGTGTTATTTCATGTATATGCACATGCGCTGTTATGTTTGACTGATACATGCCTATCTTACCAGCTGTTGTACACACTGAAGAATACAGAAGCACTGAAAACCGCAGCAAAGAAATTCTGTGTTGAGAGTGTGACCTTTTTTTTTTTTCCTTCTTTTTTTGTGCCAATTTCCTTAAGATTTCTGTGGCTGAAATACAAGTAACATGAATGTATGACGTATGTGTTTGGGAACTTTGCATACATGATTTGTGCAACTATGTGTGGGTGTTTTTGCAGGTGTGCATGCATGTGTTAATTAACAGGGCAAAAGAGCCAAGATGTAGAAAGACTTTGTGATAGCGCTAGGCAGAATGTGTTTGGGTCTACACAGTTGTATTCAATAAAGTCTGTGTATACAACTTCACACATATTGATAGGAACACAACAATACTTCACTGTGGATTAATAAATGATGAAACGGTAAAACAGCAAAAAGTGTATTTTCTCAAAGCACATACCTATAATTCTGCTCAACTGCATATAGAGCTAAAGGAGTAACCCACACCTCTGCAGTACAAATTACTCCTGTTGAAAAGTGTAACAAAACATACAGTTTTTCATTTATAAACATCTAGAACACCTAGCAATAAAGGAAGCTCTTGTATGATACACAGAAATGAACATGAAATTCTGTACTACCAGTTAACTTGAAAATATGCCAGTAACAAACAAAATGTTCATAGATCTTGTGTATAGAAAGAAATGATGGGAGGATAAAAAAAAAAGATGAAAAGTAGAAAAAAGTCAAGAGAATGGGAGAAATAAGGTATCATTTAGCAGTTTATTCAGAAATAATAGTGATTAGCTTATACGTCTAAAACAATGAAAATGTCCAATAACAGAGCCATCCTTCACTCTAGTTATAAGCAGATACATAAACACGGTCTGGAAACTACACCTGTGGATGATCAGACCACTTCTCATCCCCAAGCTGGGCAATCAACATACATGGAACAAGAAATGTATGCTCGAGCACGTGTTATACAGTCACATAAGCATCAATACAGCCCTTGTAATAAGTAATGTGACCAAAACAACGACAAACAACAGTTATACATGGACAAAGCACAAATTCTTTCACTGGCCTAGAACACACAGAATAAAACCCTAAACATGGCTTGGAGATAACCCCCACAAACACATTGCTAGTATCCTGCTTTACTGAAAACAGAGGACTTGTATTTACTCCAACCTTTCATTCACTCACTCCTCTCATCCAAAATGCTGATAAAAAGAAAAAAAAAAGTGGCATCAGAATAAAACATGAATACATTATGACGAACCACGCCTACATGTCGCTCAAAGGCAGGCATTCTGGTCACTCTCAGTAAGTAATGTTCTTTGTTATAATGATGTCCAACAGATGCTAAACATAAAATCTGACAAACCTGTTATTGGTAATACCGCTGT
Source organism: Conus tribblei (assembly GCA_001262575.1). Taxonomy (NCBI): domain Eukaryota; kingdom Metazoa; phylum Mollusca; class Gastropoda; order Neogastropoda; family Conidae; genus Conus; species Conus tribblei. The sequence continues at coordinate 4,338 of LFLW011009782.1, read as the reverse complement.
CGCAGTATTAAAAGATCTGTTTGCTCCATTCAAATAAGCTAGAAATTACAATGTATCCACTAAATAAGCTTGGTATCACAGCATACCAGTTATAGCATCACCACTGTACAATGAAAACATTCCTCCCTCCCTTACGTGCACTTCTGAATGAAGACAAAACCTAAGAAAAACCTAAAAGTCATTCCTCTTTTTTTCTTTTTACAATAAAACAAATATGTATTCTTTGCTGTATGTCTGATAACACTGAATGAAAAACTGCCAGACAAGTAGAAAAGAACTAAACAAGTGTATAAGGAGATAGTTTAACAACAGAACTCAGAGTAATAAAGTGACGGTAAACTTATCTTCCATCTTAAAGCACAGGATGAGTATATTACACACAGAGCCACATGGTGTGTTTTCAAGACATCCCCAGGAGCATCCATACCTAGCACTCGCACTGACCATTCTAGCACCATGCAATTGTCTGTAGCATTGCTGTCGTCCAGCTTTCCCAGCAACCATGAGTAGTGACACACACTGAGCTCTGCACATGCGCAGGAAGACCAGCCCTTCAATCTCGACAGCTCTCCCCCCCGACTCTTCACAGCTTGTCCGCTGCCCTGTCTTTGAGCACGTCCTGACATACCACAACCATACTCGCCTGCTGTTGCCATGCTGACTCACTGTTGCCACTCTCACCCTCATACTTCAGGTGTTCCACCACTTTCTTTTCCCGGCTAGGTGACCCACAAAGTACAGTCATCGCTTGACCCCCGGTCCCCTCGAATCATGGTCCTGTCAGGCCTGATCTGAATATCACAGGGACGACATCATCTCCAAGAACTGCTGGAAATGCACCTCCAAAAAAAAAATGTCCACCGCTGTGAAGATTGTTTTTAGTGTTTGTCTCCATCAAAAGAACTAAATGTGTTGCAATAGTGGTGT
>LFLW011009489.1:781-11790 GCA_001262575.1 Conus tribblei | reverse complement strand
TAAATTAAGGATCATCACAGAAATGGACATCAGCTTTAAATTCCTGTTTTACTTTCCCCTGGTTAAACATGCACATGCCCTCCATGTGTGTTAAACACAGAACCAACCTCTCTCTGCATGCACATCTCTTTGGTAAAGAGCAGGGCCTCCTCTCCAAAGAGGTCAGCTTCAAACACCTGACCACTGGGCAGCTGGCGCTTCCCCTTGGGGCAGTCGATGCCTGCAAGCAGCCAAAACAAAAAAAAAGAATACAAGTAAGACTATATAATAACACTGGAAGCAACTCAATCTTCAGAGATGTGGATCTAAATTCTATGATGCCTCACTGAGACAGAAAACTGTCTGAACAGAGACCACCGTGACAAGGCGAAAGGAACAGTCTTGCTTTCAGTGCAAACGCTCAGGGATAAAATTACTCTGCCATGAAAAGTACCAAATCCGGCTTCAGCTCCAGTCATCTTGGCTCAGTAGACTTGTAGTAGTAAAAAAAAAAAAAAGGGCAAGATAATGCCTTTCTTTCCTTTGCAAATAGCTACCTTTTCTCAGTTTACAAGTCAAGATTATTACCTAATTTGTGCGTCATTTGGTAATCAAACATCACATCAAACCCAAGACATGTAAATCTAAATCGATCAATGATAATATCTGAAGCTGAAGCGTTTGTTGTATGCTATACTGTTTTACACCCATATTTTGGTACTTTCTCTCTGACTGAACTAGTATGCTGACTCATACTGCAAAACCTGTTCTGGTTTAAAGAAAAACAAAACAAAACAGGAAGCTAACCCATGTTCTTTCAGTGCAAACAGAAATTTCCTTTTTTCTCAGATCATGGGCTAAACAAATAGATCTAGAGAGTCAAATATCTGATGCGCATACCAGAATTATGATCAGGATACTGACTGCTTGACAACTGCACCTTTTCACATAAACATTTAATCTTTTCTCCCTCTGACTGAAGTGTTAAGCAAACTGATGGGAATAAATTGCTATGGGTGTGCCCATCAGTGTCATCTTCCAATGAAATGGGCAGGACCATTCTCGCTAAACGCTAGCTCTAACACAGATAACCTGCCTTGCAGATCTCCGAACATTATCCACTGCTGATCAGGTATAGTTAGAATTCATAACTGCCTTGGAAGAGTACAGTATTCAATGCTTGAAACTTTTGGTCTTCCATGCACCGTTATGTTCCACTGAATGTTTTACTGTCATGCACAACACTTCCGTTCAAATGCAACACTGATAGCAACAAGTAAAATACCATGTCTAAGATCTTTGCTGTGGGTCTTGCCTCTGTTTTGCTGCTTCAGCTAAGCTGGCTGCATTTCAAGTCTATCTTACACCAATATTTGTCCAATGTAATCCTCTTTCAGGTATGCCAAATAGATGGCAGTGGTAGGGCTAACACATGACTAGATGAGCATGAAATGAAGCCTATGCCAAACATAGCATATTCTAATAGAGGTGAAGCAGAAATAAACACATTAATAACTAAAATGACGAAATTCATATGAATGGACATGTATACATAAGTAACTAAAAAATGATTTTAGACAAATGGAATTTTGCATTACGGGGTTCCTTATTTTTCTGTGGACATTTCCTAAACTAATTTCTTTAAAGTAAGAAGCTGAACAGGAATATTCAAATCAATATCATAATCTCTGTGTAATACTCTCAAATGCCGAGAATATTCAAACGAAAATCCTGAAAAGAAGTACCTTACCTGAGATCAGGAAAGTGACGAGACAGGTCTCTCTTGGTATGAACAGCCGCAAACGAGAACCACTGGCCACAAACTCTACCAGTGCATCTGACCGCCCCGCTCTTTGTAGGAAAGGAAGGAACTGTTTGGCTTTAGGCACATCCTGGAACCAGAAAACGAACACTTGAATCCAGAACTACGATTCTTGCTCGATGTCTTCCTCTCATCTCAGTGCTAGAAGATACCAATATGAAAGACTATCTACTACATTCAGTTCAGCACTATGATTATATGAAGAAATACATGTGATCAACTTACGATATCAGACATCTTTCTCAACTATGTTAAACCACATCAACTATTTTGCAAATAATGTAATTTTGTCTGTAAAAAAACAAAACAAAAAAAAAACCCAATTCATACTCTCATCATAAATGCTCATATTATAGATCCACTTTGGTGTTTGGCTAACCGATGGGTAGTTGAGTGCTCACTTGTATGGTATGGTATGTATGATTAGAAGTAAAAGCACCATTGCAACACATCAACTTCCTAAATATGACATTTTACTTACAAAACACTAATATATGTTTGTATGTCTAGAAACAACAGAAAGTGGAAATAAAAGGGAGGTGAAAACAGAGAGACAGGGAGAGGGAGAGTGGAAGGCAGAGACAGAGTGAGAGAGAGAGAGACACAGAGAGAGAGACTGGGACAGAGAGTGAGAGAGAGAGAGACACAGAGAGAGAGACTGAGACAGAGAGAGAGACTCGGAGACACATACAAAAATAGAGACAGACAGACAGTGAGCGAAAGAGAGGATTCAAAAAAGGGTTACAAAAAAAAATAAATAAATAAACAAACAAAAATCCGACCACCCAACCAAACGAACAAACAAAAAGGAATGATCCTTACTCCTGCAATATCCGCCACTCGGTGAAGAGGGGATTCTTTCTTGGAGAACAGGCCCACTCCCTTCTTCTCAGCTCTGGCTTCAGCTGCCAACAGCTCATCATAGTGTGAGGAGCGCTGGTCGTCATCCTGTCGATATCGCACCACTCGGGCCAAGCCTTTGCTCACCAAAGCTTCAGCAATATTGCTGTCAACATATACAGGATCATACATCAAATAATGCCATAGGGTTTCTCCACGACAGACTCTATTAAATCATATCATGTCATGCTGTGTTGTAAAACATTTTGTTTGCTTACACTTGCCATGGGCGATGTTGTACATAGTCGCACTACCTTTTGGCAGACTTGTGTATCTGATATTCGTTGTTGAATTATTTCTCATTTAATATTACAGGGGGTTTTGTTTGGTTGTTTTTTTTTCTCTTTTTTTAACAAATGTATTGAGAAAGTTCTTTGATCTTCAGTTCCTTAGTGAAATTGCTTCCTAAATGAAAGTTAAAATGTTTTCCATCAAAGGGGTCTTGCATTTCAACTTGAAAGGAGCGACTGCTAGAGCAAATTTTTCTAAAAGACACATTATTATATAAGCATTACTTAAGTAAATATTTTTTGGCTTTGCTGTCTTTCACACTAATAGCAAATGCCACCTTTCAGAGTACTTATGTGTAATGCGGTATATTAAGTACACCTTTTAATCAGCAGTGTACAAGGTAAATCCAAAGTATGAAAGTTCATGCGTACAGGTCCACACTGAAATATTCCGCTATTCCAGTTGATAAGAAAGGCCCTTTTGGTCTCACTGAACAGTGATGTAGACTAAAAATCAGTACTTCTATATTCATTTACATCTGAGATGAAGATGCACACCAGGAGAGAGAGTGAGAGAGAATAGGACAGAGTGAGAAGAAAGTAGCTGCGAGTTAGCAACAAAAGATGACCAAAAGAAAAAGAAAGATGGCAATGAACACACTTACATGTCACCAATGAATACAGAGCAGCATGTTTTCTCAGGGAACCCCTGGTTTGGAGGCTGAATGTAGTCCACTTCCACACTCACCTGCAACACAGAAATTTCCTTCTTCTATAAAGGGTTTCATCCTGTGGTACTGAAACTACAACAAAATGCAAAAACATCTGCATATTCTAACATATCTGAGCAAATTAAATTGAAGAAACTGTGACAAGAAAAAAGTTACAGCACAAATTATCTTGCTGTCCAAGTTGAGACAACTGGGTGATGCAGTCACTGTTCATCACCATCAGTTTCAGACGTGATTATCTTAAATACCATGCTGACCATCATCTTTTTACTTCAGGCTCCCTCTGACTTGCTGTTAGACATCACTTCACATGACCCTTGATTCACAGAGATTAGGAATCATGTTTTTCTTTCAAATAACGAAAGCATGCAATCAGATTTCCAAGGAAACACAGACTGCACTCTCTTGCAATTGTTCAGAAGGGAGGATGCTTACATAATGGTTAAAAACATACTAGTCCCACAGCTGTCAGAGGTCCACAGTGTCTGGGGCATGGCATGTTGGAAGATAAAGCCAATCCATCTCTGTCCACTGCCTATAACTTTCTCCCCGAAATGAATCAGAGAAGTGTTTCATAGCGGCAACGTGGCAAGAATTCTCGCTCACTTGGCGAGTGTCAGCGTTCCATAGCATACCCTAGTGACAAGCTGAGTTTGGAAAAGACCAGGTTAGGAAAGGATTCCAAAAACTGTTTTGTGGCTCACTGGCATGCCAGGCAAAATGGTCTGAAATTGTAACATAGTGCGAGTGATACACCAAAAGTTGTAACATTCTCTGACTGTAACAAAAACAATCAACACAGTGACTGTTCAACAACAGGAACTTCTTGTAGAAATCATACTGTTAATTTGAATTTTTGTCTGGCACTGTTTCTTTAATCCCTATGCCTCTCAAATCCTTTGCTGCAAGGATATGCTAGCATCTGTTGAGTTCTCAAATCCTTGAAACGGGTACCCCATTTACAGCTAAAAAGTCAGAGGTTTTCTAGCTGAAAAAGTCTGACCGCAACAGTGCGTCCTACTCATGACAGGCAAACAATCCAACCAGTCAGTTAAATGCCTTTCTGATCATGTAAAGCAATACTAAATACAAAGGTAACAGTTCTTTGCTGGGAAAACCACTGGCTGCAATCATTAAAGTGTTAAATGAACAAACAATAGGATACCTTTTTACCAATCAGCTTTTTCCTTAGAAACTCTCTGGCTTCATACATGTAGGGTATATCGTACAGAGGACGTATTCTCTTGTTGCTGGGAGCAGGGGCTCCATTCTCTGATGTCTCTGTTGGAAGTCTGCAACCAGTGAGTTTACTTTTACAGGCATTCATATTGAATACTGATGTAGGATATTCATTCATTCAGTCTGCTCAAAGCACCTCATAAACCAAAAATCATCTGATCTGGTACTGATCTGCTTTAAGCTCTGACATATGAATTTAAAAATTTTCGCCGACAGCAGAACACAACAGTTTAAAGCACAGAAGATGACAATATGAAAATCCATAAATCTGATGCCTTTTCTCTTTTCATCTACTCTTGAAGATGTCCAAGTCATTTAAAATCTGCTATCTTCTGCAGGTTTACACTCAGAACATGTTATGTGGGTATATCAAATGACTGTAGGTTATATACTGAGTAGATTTTCTGAACACACTATTTCAAAACAAATATTCCCAAACCTTGGAGGTCGTATGCTGGCCAGAAAGATTTTCTTGAAAGTGCTTTCCCCGCTTTTAATAACCAGCCCATCACCATTGACAACCTCTACAACCTGCACAACAACAACAATGCAAACGTCATCAAAATGAAGAGTTATTATAGTACAACAGCTAAGACAAATGCATATCATCCTTATATTAAATGTCAAAGAAGAAATTTGGGTTCAGCAATTTTTCCATTTCTGAAGGGTAGGGTTAGGTGGTGCTTTAGAGAGAGGTCAGGTATGCGAGAGGAAGTGAGGGTTTTTTTTTTCTCTTTTGTATTGAACATTGAGACTCAGATTTGGGAGCAAGGTTTTACCACACACACACACCTCCTCTTTTCCGTTTGACCCAATACCCAAATCAGATAACATTTGTTACCACTCAGAGATCTTATTAAACTTTCCTTCAATTCAAGGCTACAGCCTGTTTTCCATTTCAATGTCCAAATGAATATTTACATGTGTCATATACAGTATGCTTTTCTGACAAAGGTATAAATGTATACTAACATATGCCCTAAAAAAATAAAAAAAAACAGCTGGCAAAACTATCATCAACGTTCTTCTGACGGATGTTCCTATCTGAAGGTTCAATAAACTCAGATTTTCTCTACTTAAACCAAACACAATCACAGGCACGAAACCAAAAACAAACCCATACATACCTTTCCTGTGTAGGATTTGTCCTTGATGTCCAGATTGGCCGTTGGTGGTGCATAGTTTTTCCAGATGCGTTTTTTGTTCTCCTTTGCAGTCCTGATGAGACATTTTTATGCTAATTTTTGATGTTAAACACACACCAGAAAAATACTTCTACTGAGAAAAGAATGGTTTAAATCCTTCCCATCATTAATATCCAACTAAGGATTTTCATACTTCTGCAGTTGTTGTTTTTTTACCCACACATATGAAACCATTATAACTGCAATCCAAATGATTTTTGTGTAATGTTAGTTTTGTTGCAGCATGTGCAGATGTGTGTGTGTGTGTGTAAAGCACGTGGTCATGTCTGTGTATATGATGCATGATAGAGGGATCCAACTGAGCAAAAGCAAAAATCTCTGCTTAAAATAAACACTTCCATCCATTTGATGACCTGTTTGAAATGTTTCAAAACAGAAATAAAAATCATTTCAAAAGCTGTCAAGCATATTTTCTCTAAAAAAATTTTATTTTTCAAATCCATGTAAATTCTCACTTTTCAGCAGCTCGATATTTGTCAGCACCCTGTGTGACCACTCCCATGCTCCAGTCCACGCAGCGAGCAAAGCCTTCTTTCAGCAGAAGCTCTGTGATGTTGCCGTTCTGAAAACACCCATTACAACACATGAAACTGGAATGTACAGAAACAACAATACTTTCTTTCCGCAAAACAATCTATTTTCGTATCATCCTTTTTAATTGCCCTTCCACCGGTCCACCAGCGGCAGTTACTTACCCTACGAAGGTGATTTTATCTTTTGTTTCTATATACATTATTTCAGCAGGTTCTCCTGTGTGACAATCAATTAGAGCGACAGAGGACTGTCCCCACTCATTTTAAACAAAACTGAGGGCAACTGTGAATTAAGCAGTCCTGCACTGCTGAATCAGTAAGGACTGGGCAGAATACTGTAGATGACACAGGGTGTGTTTATGAACACAGGCGTGTTTGTCATGATCGCTTCAGACTTCAGTGGCAACAAGTGCGGTGACAACAGAGCTCCCAAGATCTCAAAAGCCCAACCACAAACTTTTCAACTGTAAACAACATCAGACCTGTTCACCCCAAATTCGTGTACCTGTAATATTTTGAACAAAAACCTGTAATTTGGAAAAAACAAAACAAAAAAACATGCAATCAAATCACAATACTTTCGCAACTTTTGAAGATTTGGAAGAGCCGGCCGTTGGCATATAAGGCTGCTTCGTCGCCATCTTTGACAAGGTAAAAGACGCATGGGAAATGTCTTTTTACTGCTTTTGACCAAAACGGTAGCGGAGGAAACTGCACATTGAACAATTTTCTTTCTTTGATTTTTTTCCCTGTAATTTGGGAGGGTTGGCGTAGTTCCCGTAATTTCAATTTTTCAGTAAAAATTACGGCAAAATTGTAAGTGTAAACAGGTCTGAAAACAGCCATTTCAAGACTGCAAAAACAATTCAACTGCAATACATTTGCAAAACAAACCTCAAGACCAATTTACAAGGCCTTTAGATCTCCCCTTCCAAAAACCTTTCTGAAAATGCCTGTCTCTTCAATCATCATCGTTCCTTTGTTTTACAGCTACAATGAAGGTCATAATTATCATTCTTACTCTTGCAATTCTAACCATCAGTACTGATCAGCTGATTACCATTCTTACCCTTACAGTTCCATTATTCATTATTACCAATCAGCCACACTTACTGGATGCAAGACTGTTCCCAGCAGGTTCTGATTGGACACGCCTTCCAGAACAATCTTCACTTCCCGCTGGAGGAGACGCGACTCCGTGAAGTATCGGCACTCCTCTGCAAAAGGTTCTGGCACCTGTTGCCCTTCTCCATCTGTCTTGAACATGGGGCACTGTCAAACAGAACATCAAGAGAACACGCTTGAAGAACAATCAGAATGGCTGTGTTTTAATGCTTTTCACACATTTTTTTCAATGCTGGTCATGTTCTTGTTTGACAGAGGATATTTGCACATCCTTCCAAGTCCGTTTCTTGTCTACTTTAAAGACACTGACATACAGCATAAAATGAATACACATCATAACTGGATGCTTCCTTAATCTTTAATTTTCACCCTTTTCCCGAATAAACATTGTCAAATACTATTCTGGAAGCACATGGCTTAATTTAATACAGAAAATTTGGTCTTTTCATTCATGTGAATCTCTGTTGCTGTGTATGCACAGAATTCCACGCTAACATGCACACGCATGCATTACACATGCATGCACCACACACACACACACACACACTTTTTCAATCTGTGATCTGAGAGAATAAACATACTTTGATACCAGACAGCATGACTGTCACATAGTCGAAGCTCGGCAAAAGGAAAGCCCGCACAGTGCAGCCATCTCTCACATGCTCAATGACAGCTGAAATAAGTAACAACACATAAATAACAATGTTGCAGTGAGGAATAAATAAAATAAAAAAAAAAGAGAAACACTTCACTTTCTCTTTACACCTGCATTAAAGTTAATTCCAACTTTCAAGAAATGATACTTTTTCGACTTATACTCCAGTTTAATTGTAAAAAAATTCACTTCTACTATCCATAAAATTCAACAATCTATTGCAAAGCAGTTGGTCAAAGAAAGATTGTGAGGGGGTGCGAATATATGTGGTTGTATGTATGTATAAGTGGTTGTACGTATGTATGTCATGTGTGTTCATGTGTGTAAAAAGGAATTTGACCAAATACAGCGAGCAAACTGGTAACAGCCAGCTACAGCGTGACTTGATAAAGTAGTAAATGATATTAAACGCAGTTTACCATCGACAGGCTTGCTGTGATGAGAGTCAACAAAATGGCGAGGGTTCTCGATAATCCATGTGATGTTTCGCACATGACTGCTTGCTTCAGCACCAAACTTTCCTTTGCCTGCCGCTCTGGCAGTTTCCTCGATCTGTATTAGTCTCTGCTGGTCCGCACTGAGGACAAACACACATGTATCATTTCATAAGTCTGTTAAAATGCAAAGCAGGTGAAAACACATTCATAAAGTGGTAAACAAGAGTAAAAACAAAAGCAATCCATTAAAAAGACAGAAACCCGAAAGTTGTGAAACAAAGTACTTCGGTTTCAACTTGACTGTCTGGACTTTTATTTAATTAGCAGAAAACTTGAAAACCCAAGTACTTACAAAGAACGTTCTAAATAGATAATGAACCGCTGCCTCATCACAAGAAGAAAATAAATCATAATGAAAAATGGTTGATTGGGAAGGGATTTGACAGAAAATCTCTGGGGTAGGAGCAGCTCCATGCATCATATTAAACAAACAAAAAGGCAAACAAAAACTGTCAAACACGCACACAGGAAATGACTTTCAGCTATTCTCCCTTTACTCATTATTCACTCATAGGTTAGGGAGTAAACAGGCTTGTTTTTCTCAGGATTTCATGCCCAATCTCAGGCCAGGTGCAGGCAGACATAAATGTTTGTATGCATCCGACCAGAGGTTGGACCCTGCGTGAAAAGAACTGAAGGGGAAAAAAAAACCCAATGAAACTGTCTACATGAAAGTACTCCCTAGTCACTCATCATCATCAACAACAAAAACCCACTGGCTTCATCTGTACAAGAAGTAATATCTTATTCACACACTCACTCATCACAGACAAAAACGAAGTTGTCTATATAAAAAAAATTACCTCTCATCAACTTATCACTGGAAAATCTATGAATCTGTCTGTGGAAGAAGTACTTGACCTCCACAAGCTCATCAAAGGAAAACCTATAAATCTACAGAATAAGTAACTACCACTTACACAATAAAAGGAAAACTCATTCAGCTGCCCGTACAAGAATTATTTCCTATTTAGTCAAAGCAGACCCAATAAAGCAGTTTATACAAGAAGTCTTTCTCACCTGACTTACTCATCAATTTAGCATGCCCCAAGGAATTATGAAGTTTTCCCCAATTCCTCAACAACAGAAATTCTAGGAACTATCTTCACATGAATTCTACGAAAGGAAATCTATGAACACTGTCTGAACACAAAAGAATATCCCACTTACTCATCCTTTCTGATACCCATACGTCGTACTTCGACCAAACCTTCAGCAATCAAGGATTCTGTCATGTTCTCTCCTTCATTGTCTGAAAAATGAGAACACACACACATACACATCTGTTCAATCTGTGCTATATAAATGCACAGCTTCTCTTCTTTATGTCACAGTTTCTTAACATATCTAGTCAAAATCAGATCAACCAAAGTACTTTATCAAAATGTACCGCTATGCTGTTTTTCAGAGTGTAAAGCATCACTACAGTGGCATTGCTTGTCCATCATCAATCGGGACATCTCTCAGCGGTATTTCACTTACGTTGTAAGTCTTTTATCTCACTTGAATAGCCGTGTTTAGACCAGTTTTCTACTCTCTGATTGAATGCTTGACTAGAACTAAGTCGTTAACAAAATAACTGCGCACTGAACTGGTCTTTCACAGATACTACTGACTGGCTACATCTGTCATTCACTAAGCATTAGACCAGTCTTTTCCAGTATGACTAAGCCCCTGACCTAACCCCTGACCTGTCTTTTAAAATTACAATACGATAATGAATAAGCACTAGTCTAGTTTTTTTTACAATATGACTGAGCATTAAACACGTCTCTCACAGTCAGACTACACTGTTATGACTAAGCACTAGATCGGTCTTTTACAGTACGACCGAGTGTTAGACTATTTTCCTGTATGACTGATCTCTAGGCCAGTCTTTTATAGCACAAATGAACACTCAGAGATAAGTTTCTTACTGTCTGACATAATGTCAGCCACGTCTTTTATGGACGATTGAACTCTGGACCAGTCCTCCATGGTATGACTGAACAGCAAGCACATTTTCATTGGCACACTGAATAATAAACCAATATGGCTGAGCACTATACCAGTCTTCAATTACATGATTCAACTCTGGACCACTCATATCACTT
>LFLW011006454.1:480-12744 GCA_001262575.1 Conus tribblei | reverse complement strand
CTATGTCAGTTGGCCTGACACAGCCTTAAGCCAAGGCGAGTGTGTGTTGGTTTGATTCGCTTACTTAACACATTACGTTGAGTGCAGTGAATATATTCAGATTAATACTCTCAGGAGTTCGTGATTTGGGACTGGCATCTTACATATAGCATGTTTCACCGTCATGATAAACAGACACTTTTCCACTGTAGTTTTCTGCTTTCACTTTGCTCCTTGTGACGTTTCCCTGTCAAAAGGATGCTGACCGTGGAGCAGTATGCACATTTACCCAGCAGAGTTTGATCAAGACAGATACGTAGATGCCATCTTGTTGGTGATCACTTGATTGTCATAAGGACTTAGTTCGTTGAGGCTTATAATCTGTGTTGTATTTCATAAGCTTTTCCCTTATTCACCAGATCTGCTTTGTTCAATAAGTTTATTTCTATAGTTATGCTGTTTTGAAGTGCAAAAAGCAGATGAGAGGCATGGACATGATACATAGACAATCAGTTGGAATCACCAGGTGTGATGGTGAAAGCACTTAGACCGATATTTAGTTTATACTTTGTAGCTGAGTTTGTATTCCTGATCACTTTGTGTGAATAAAAGCAGTAGGTGCAATAGGGGTGTTTGCAATGTGGCCAGTGTGCATGGCATTCACGGGAATGGCAGGCTTCTAGGAGCAGGGCAGAACAGCAAGTAGTCTGGCTGCTGGCTGCTTGTGTGCTTGGCTCATGGCTGCTTTTCACAGCACTGTTAATGCCATGGCTGATAAATGATCCCCCCAGTCCCGCCCTGTTCATCTAGCCCAGTTGTTCAGGCTCGTGTGAAGGTCCGGAAGTGTAGCAGCAACTTGTGGGGTTGGGGGGAGAGTTGAAAATACCTCTTGATATGAAGTGATGGTGTTCCACTTCCATGTTGCCTGCTGTCTGCTGATTTCTGTGCAGTGTGTCTTCGTTTCATTGAATGCAGTGTGTCTGCATCAAGTCTTGTGGCACATTTTTTCAGGGATTCGTTGGATTCTGTGTGGAGGAGAGTCGTTGTTTCCACTCTCGTTCTTTGATCCTATATGTTTTCTTTCTTCCCTTTCTGATATGATTTTTCTTATCATTGTTGTCACGAGGAAATGATACTGAACTGCTGTGCATGTGCAGGGCACCAGACTGAGCTGCAGCCAGTTTGTTTTGTGTGACACTGATATAATTACTCAGATCTTGTTGAGCACCTAATGTAATCTGACCAGCTCTCTCTATCTTTCATTTAGCATGCATGGGACTGTATGTGTGTTTCATGATGATGGCTGCTTTATTTCCAACTTGAAATCTGTAACAATGCATGTAATGATCTCTGTGCTACATGCCCTGATGTCTGAATGGTCGGAACTAATATTCCCTACCGAAGTGCCCATGTTTCTTTGGTTCCCATCAGTCATAACAACTAAAGTTTTGCTGAGACTTTCACTCTTCATTTCTTTGCCAACTTTCACAGTCCTTTTTAATTTGCAGATTTTTTTTCAAAGGGCTTGACACATTTAATATAGAATAGAAAATCAACCCCTGACAATAAAATACTGCGGAAATAAATTATGTATGTAATTAAGTGCCAAGGCACTTTACATTATTGTTTGATTTATATTTGGCTTCTGGTAACAATGTCTAAGGAGTGATAAGTTAAATAGTTCATTACAGTATTTGATTTGCATTATCTGCAGCAACAAAACAGAGAAAGAAATTGTAGGTTAATTTTTAAAAAGTTGAATTTTTTCCCCTCCATTGTGTTGTAATGGCAGCAAAAGTCCATTGGGTATATGATAGTCCTTTCTGGAACAGTAAGTATGTGTTTTGAGATAAAGATTATATTTGAAACAGCTGCCATGGCAAATTGGCTAGCATTACAAGTTCCCGACAGCGAGGTTATGAGTTCAATTTCAACCCTAACTAGCTGCTATCCAGAGCGGAGTGTGCTGTGGGTTCAGTTGGGAAGACTGGGACCACATGGTCAATCAAGTTTCATCCTATGAATGGATGTGTCTTTGAGAGCGCTGCTCAAATTGTCTGACCAACACTGCAGTTGTCTGTATCTGTCAGGCCTGGTAAATGTTGTTGATGTATTATAAAAATGACCGTAGACTCCAGGCCAGCCCTGTCATGTGGACTCAGATCAGAATAGAAATCTATAGTGTCTTCATCATCCGCATTGATCAGTATAGAAAATATTCTGTGGTGTTTCATGCCATACTTTCATAGTGACCTCAGTGGTGATTTCCCCTCCACTATTCAGGTCCTTGATGAGGTTCTGTCTGGGTCACTGGTATGGGCAAATTCAGGGGACTGTTATTGGACGGATGTGGCCTCCGAAGGGGAGGGAGAGCTCATTCATGCTGGCTCTGCAACTAAGCAGTTATTGTCGTCAGTAAGGGGCTTAGTAGGTGGTATCCTGTACGTGTTAGAACAGGTTGCCTCATGATGACTTGACATTGTCAGCTCTCTTATGGATTGTCAGTGCCAGGGGGTGTAGTTGTGGGAGCCGGAGTGAGTGGCATGGGTGCAGTGCCATGGAAAAAAAATATTCTGAAAAAAAGAAGCCAGATTATGAGTGCTTTTTCTTCAGTGGGTATGACCTTCAATAAGTTTTTTTTAAAAGATTAATTCAAGTAAAGTATACCATACTGCATGTGATCTTAGCATGCAAGTTGATGGAACAAACGTGTATGCCATCTCTTCACTTCCACATACAGTACTATGTCTTACTTTGGTGTGAGTCTGTTTTAAATGCCAAGCTGTTTCTCATGGAAGTATTAACAACAACAAAATTGTTATCTGATATTTTTTTCTTGCACTGTTGAATGATTAAGCATGTATTATGTATTACATTGTCTGATTCTGTTTTCATTGTTCACACAAGATTTGGGTTCTCATATTTTGGTCGCTGTCATGTTAAGTTTTCAGAGGTTGTTTCTAACAACCATCTAGACCGAATATAGTTATCATGCTTGTTAACAAGAATCCAATTTTGTTTTACAGTTTGTTGGTTTGTTTGTTTGATTTGGACTGTTTTCTGTTTTCTAATCTTGCTTCTCTGCGCATTAACAGAGAACTGAGGTTAGTTTAATTTTCCTATCACCTGCAGCGATGTTATAAGCCATGCATGCAGCCCCCTGTCCTCTCCCCACTCTCTCGGTCTTCACTTTTTTCTCCTTCCACTTATTTCTCTACCCCCCTCACTCTGTGTTTCACCCCCCCCCTACTCTCTCTGCCGCCTGTCTCTCTTCGTCTTCCCCTTTCTATCCCCTCCCTTCAGCAGTCTTCATTTGTGTCTTGTTGTTTCCAATTGTTCCCCTGTTCCCAGGTGTCTGTTTAGTCCAGTCCACTCCCAGTGTTCATAAGTCCCCTGTTCCCCACTAACCGTCTGTCTGTCTGTCTGATAGAGTAGAACTACATGGCAACCAGGGAAGTAGATGAGACAGGTGGCAACGAGGGTGGGAGTGGGATTGCAGTTACTTTTGTTGTTGCTTGTGTTACTCCATGAGATTACAGGAATGACATTATCAGGAACAGCATCAGAAGGAGCAGTCACATAATGACATTTAAAAACAACAGCAAATCTTCAATCATGAATATGATCTGCGTTGTGTGATCAAATATAGTACTGATTGATTTTAAAGTTCCTGTGATTTATGCATTCTGAAAGAAACAAAACAAAACAAAGGGAAAAAAGAGAAAAAAATAACTGCTGTATAACTAAAGAGAGTGAGGAATTTACATGAGAGGGAAGGTTGGATGGGAGACAAGATTAGTAACTCGCTGTCTTTCTCCTGTTCATATTTCCTTCTATCTTTGTGTTTCCCCAACTCCTGTCTCCTCTTATTCCCTTCTGGTCTTAGTCTCTTGGCTTTTCTCCCATTCTGCAAACATCTGCCATTAACAATTGTAATGCCAGTTGGTTCCACACAAATTTGTTTTAGGATCTAATTGGGAAGAATGTGTCTTGGAAAATGAAAGTATGAAGATGCAGAATGTTGAGGGGTCTTAGCCAGGTTGATGGGTGTTTCAGAGATTCCAATATAAGTGGAGAAAATAAGTGAGAGAAAAAAGATTGATACTGAAGCAAAGAAGAGAAAAAGAGTGAGAAAGTCCATGGGGAAATAAGTATAGAAGTAATAGAGACAGAAGGAATCTGATTCCAAAATAACTGGGAAAGAAAGAGAAGGAAATGTAGTAACCTTAAAGTAACCAGAGAAAAACATAATTGAATGAAGAAAATGAAAAGAAAAACAACCAACAAGTCTACTAACCAAAATACAAACAAACAGAAAACCTGTCATACTGAAGAAAAGGAATGAGAAAGATTGATATCCACACAAAAAAAGACAGAATGTGTCATAAAATGATGACAGTGCTTAAGATAAGATAAAAAATCTTTAGCATTTGAAGAGAAATTGCATTATGGTTGCATCTATTACTGTTCAAAGACCAGTGGACAGAACATCAAACATGAACATGATAGGTTAGAAACATGTATATAAGATATAGGTAATAAAACACTGCAAAGTTGTAACATTTAAACTCTCAGTACTATCATAGTACCACAAAATATACAGCTCTGAAATTATTAACTATAAGATTACAAAATCTAAGAAAAGAATATCAAATAAGATAATAGCATGCATGCAGTAATACCATCCTGTTCCCCACTTCCCTTTTCCACATGTACACGCCCAAACACATCCTTCGCCCACCCCTCTCTCCTTCTCCCCTCCCCCTCCACACACACACACACACATTTACACACAAACATACATGCACTTCTATATGCATGTGCACACACGCACACACACACACACACACACACACACTGGCTTACTGTCGCTGACTCATCCACACACACATGTTTCAAGGAGAAAGTTGCATAAACAAGTATGTCAGAATTTAAGAAGTGAATTGATTTTAGGGTAACAATTTTTTTTTTGCTGCTCTTGATGTGATCATGATTTTCCCTGGCATGAAACTTTTTTGGTGCCCTTGATTTGATGATCCTTATTGTCCTAAAACGGCATTCTGATGGTAGGAGTTCATTGTACTTTGGTAAAAGATCGATATAATCACTTGCAGTTTGTCTTGCCTTTCGCACAACTTGTTTCTCATACAGCTCTTCAAAACCAGCTTGCCTTGCACCCACATCTTTACTGCATGCATTCATCACATCATTTAAAACTCGCTTGCTTCGCTCACTTTCATACCAGTGTTTTACTGTGAGCAAGGAGTCAATGCAACAGCTGTAATAACTTTGAAAAAATCTTGAAATGACTGCAGTATTTCTTGGTTCTGTGGATAAGATGCTCTTGGTTGACAAATTATTTATTATATATGATTTCAATACTCCTGTCAAAAACCTATTTCTTGCCTAAAACAGTCCCTAGATATTTATGTTAGTCCATCATCACAACAGCTTGACCATTAGTAATGACATTTGGTATAGTAGTTGGATATTTACGGAAATCAACTTTTTTTTTCTTTAAAAGATAAGGATCAAGATTACTTTTGTTACACCATAAACAGAACTCCTTTAATTAATCAGAATAAAGTTGTAGCAAAAGCAAAAATAAATGAAAGAGAAGAATGATGGCATCAAAACAACAGAGTGATGCTTGCGTTGAAAACAGAGAGAACTCTCAAGTAGCTGAAATACAATGATGATGCAGTAAGGAAAGAGTCAGATCACTGAAAGAGGAGAAAAGAGAAAGAGACTAATGTACAAATAATGAAAGGAAGACGATGGAGGAGAAGGGAAAGATAATGTCACTGAAATGAGAGCAAAGAGAAAGACAGAGATTCTCAAATAATTGAAAGAAAATTATGGTGTAGAAAAGAAAGAGGCATATCCTTAAAATAGGAGCAAAAAGAAAGATTGCAATTCACGTTTGATTAAGAACAATGTTGTGGAAGTGAAAAATGTCATATAATTGAAATGGGAGAAAAGAGAAAGACTATGATTTTCAAATAATTGAAAGAGAATGATAGTGTAGGTGGGAAAGGGTCATGCGATTCTCAGATAATTGAAAGAGAATAATGATGTAGAAGGGAAAGAGTCGTACCACTGAAACAGGAACAAAGAGAAAGATAGCAATTGTCATGTCATTGAATGAGGATGATGGTGTATAAGGGAAAGAGTCATATCACTGAAATGGGAGGAAACAGATGGCAATTCCCATATAATTGAGTGAGACTGACGGTGTAGAAAAGAGAGAGTCAAATCACTGAAATAGGAGCAAAGAGAAAGTTGGCAATTCTCACTTAATTGAATGAGAATGATAGTGCAGAAGGGAAAGAATCATATCGCTGAAATAAGAGGAAAAGGAAAGCGATCCTCAAAATAGAGAACTGAGTTGAAGGGAGTGAGTCATATCACTGAAATAGTGGTAAAGAGAAAGATACAAGATGCAAAAAATTGAACGAGAAGGATGGTGTAGAAGAGGAGGAGTCATGTCATTGAAACAGGAGGAAAGAGAAAGATAGTGGTTCTCAAGTACTTGGAAGAGAATGATAGTGTAGAAGGAAGAGTCATGTCACTGAAATAAGGGAATTAGGTACTGGTGCTGAAAGAACAGGGGTGACAAAGACAGTATAACCTTTCCACACAGACCTGAAATGACATAAGGATTGTGTCTTCAGAGGGGGGGGGGGGGGGGGGTTTTTTTTTTTTTTTTTTTTAGATCCATTTAGTACATAGACAAAGGTAAAGAGTTCCAGGCATAAAAATCTTCAAAGGGATGGAATCATATAAAGGAGACAAATCATAGAGAAATGTGTTCCTGAACACAGATCTTTATCTCAGAGGCGACATACTAAAATTAGGCTTGTCTTAATCTCATGCCTTAGTATTTTGGTTATATTTTACAAATTCAACAGAGCTTACAGAAGATGACTGAAGCATACAACCTATACACAATTTCAAAGTTTAAAATGTTCACTTTTAAAATGTCTAAACAAATTTTTCATGAGCACAACTTGTAGATATTTGCTGCCAGCAAATGCACTGAAAAAAATTTACATGATTTTCACAATATTACTTTCTCAGTCATATAAATACTTCAGTGTAGATATTTGCTGCCAGCAAATGCAGTGGAAAAAATTACATGATTTTCACAATATTGCTTTCTCAATCATATAAATACTTCAGTGTGGTATCCTTCCCTTGTTTCTAAGTTCATCCACCTCCCAAATGAGAATGGTCTTTGTTCCACCATCTTGTTTTAGAAAGACTGACCTCTAATCTGTCTCAAAACAGCTCTATCAGAAAGTAAGCCACTTCACTTTTGGCATTTGGGAAAGAACACCATACTGGTAAGTGGTCGAGCAAATGACATGATAGTGTCCATTGGGTTGAAACTCAGATGTGGTTTTAAGAAAGAAAAAAAAAGTGAAAAGTTATAACTTTGACATGTCACAGTGTGTCTGCAAGCCACACTGCCGCGAAGTCAGAGGATATCTTTTTTTGGAGGCTTTTTTTATTGGGAGGATCCTCTGGTGGCCTACAACAGGCACAAGAGAAAGATGGCAACTTGAAAATGAAGCTGAAATGGGAAGGCTAGAACAGATACAGAGAACATGTGAACTAACGCAGATGGGATAGTGATACAGATCAATTTCAGGCCCTGGTTGTCTTAGCTTTTGATCAGCTGTGTGTTCCTCTTGTTTTGTGTGGTGTACTTGTGCAACGTCTGTCCCTCTCTCCCTCTTGCTTCAACCACCTGTACACTGTAGATTGCCTGCTTCATCCAGCCTTGTAGTGTAGGATGTCTGCTTCAGTCAGTTATACACTTGTCTATTGTCTGCTTTAGACAGTCATGCGTTGTAGATGGCCTTGCTGTAGCATTTTGGTTGTGTTATGTATCCATACCCAATAGATCTATATAATACTTCTCTCCACCGCCTCCGGTCCCACCCCCTACTCATTCAAAATCTAACTTCCATGTGGATTACACTATTCAAGAAGTTGAGATTATTTTCACTAGTCAGTTATTGCATAGGAGAGTAAACATCTGAATGATAGAAATAACATTTTCTTTCCTCTTTTTCTGTGATTTTGAAAAATAGAATACAGACTGCTTCAGCCTGTGTAGTTATTTGTAGTTTGGTTAAATTTTTAGTAAAAGAGAGGCATGTTTTCTTCCATCAGTAAAAATGCTTTCACTTTGAAAGTGCATAGAGATAAACAGCAATCAGTTTGAAATCTAAAAGGGTAATTTACCCCCTTCAACATGAATCATTTTATTTTGCCCCCTAACCCACCCCATCCATCTTCTGATCCAGTTTCATATCTAATTTTAACAGATCAAATTGTACAGTGAAATGGCAGTGAAAGTTTATATAAATGTAAACCGTTTCATATTGGTTTCATTGTATAATCAAAACAAGCAGAGAAAGAAACCAGGAAAAGATGAATCAAGGGAAAGGGTTGAAAACATATTGCTTTAAGCTGTCTATTATGTTGGCATCTGCTTCTGATGTTCTTTCTACACGGCAAATGTAGAAAGATGACTTGAGTTCTGCTGAGATGTCTACTGAGTTTGATTTTCTCATGCTCTTGCACCAAATAAAGTAAAAAAGAAGAGACCTTTTGTTAGGAAAATGTGTTTGCAAGGAAGGTAGGGACCAACTGTGAGAATTACCTGTTAATTTGTTAATAACGGTGAAAAAATGCTACAATAATTTCTTTTTTTTCAGTTATGATTTACGATCCTTATATCAAGTAAATTCAAAGTAAATTGTGAAAAACATATATAACTTTATGTAGAACACATTCTAAGTGGAATGATATTGATAGAAGTCTTCAAAATGTGGCATCTAATATTCTGCGGAATTGTACAGCTGTCTTCTTTTAATTTCATTCTTGGCAGACATTGAACAGTTATCACAGAATATGCATAACACTTACATCTTTAGTGTTGACCACTTGCCCAGAGTTTAACTGCTTCATTTTGTACCTTTGCTTGATCAAAGATTCACAAGAGTTTTTGTTACTTCTGATTAGACATAAGCACTCCTTTTTTTACCCCCCTTGCGTGTTGTGCATGAATGTGCATCAGTGCTGCAGCTCTGTGTGGATTGCAATTCACATTTAAGTGGCACTTTTGTTCTGCTCCTCTCTCTTTGAGTTCAGTCTCTCTGTCTCCTGAAAACAGCGATGTCCACCTTCCAGTGGGAGTCTTCCTAATAGTGCTGAATCGTCGCATCCTTTGTGTTGCTCCTATTCTGTGCCCTTCAGGTCCGTCTGCTGACCTCTGCTTCAACTTCCTGCAGGCCTTCCTGTTGTCAGTCTTGTGGAGACTCCTGGGAAATGTTGTGTTGTCTTTTCTTGGGCTTCTTGTTTCCTCCTGAGCTCTGTGTCCACCAGTGTTGCATGTTGTACCACCTGACTGGTGCCCAGTCAGCTGAAGTCAGAATAAGCTGAGGGTGTGTGTGTAACATGGGGTCTGTTAAGTGGTTCGGGATTCAACAGTCCAACAGTGACGGGGACCATATTGATACATTTTGATATTCCTCCGCTTCAACTGCTTTCTGTGTTAGAAGGGGTAGGGAAGTTGGAAGGAGAGGGGTGTAAAGAGGGATGGATGGGGACAGGCTGTGGTTGGCTGTTTGAGCTTGATTGTGTATTGGTACACTTACTTTGAATGGAGGTCTAACTGTAGGCAGTGAAGCTGTACAGTGGCTGTTGCTGACCAGCGTGTATCGGTGTTTTGGGCTTGTATTGATGTTAGATGGTAGCACCTGTATCTTCATGTAACCAACTTGTAATTTAGTCATTGCATGTTTAGTTACCGTGTGGGGGGTATTGTTTCGTGGACTGGGTTTAACATGAAATGATCACCTGCTGTAAAGGTGTGTGTGTGTGTGTGTAAATTATGGGTTTTATATAAACTATTGGTAATCTCAAATGTGCATATACTCTCGACATACGTTGTTACCATGTTGGTGTAAAACTGTGGAAAGAATATTTTGGTCAGACTGTTGTTTCTTAGCTATGCTTGAAACCAGGGTCAAAGGTGGTTTTGAAAGTTATAGTCAGGTGAAAGGGTCACTGAAGATTAATGGAGTTCGCTGGTAATTAACCTGTCAGTTGAAAGGGTCACTATGCAGTAACATCTGGATTGCTGCTGACCAGTATTCTCATATTGCTGCTGACCAGTATTCTCATCAGTGAGAGACTGAAAGATTTTTGTGGTGAGATAGGGCAGACAGATCAGGTGGCCTACTACCGGTGTATTCAGGTGATCCAGTGACATCTTTAAAGTGTACACAGAAGGCAGCTGAGTTAGTCTCCAAGAAATGTGCACACTCTGAAATTCAGTGAAGTTTCAGCAATCAAGAGGCTAATCTGTCCAATATTTTGGGAGGGGCTTGTCTGTGTGCTGAAAAAAAGACATTGCAAGCAGTCACTGTTGGAAGTGACATTTAAGTTTATACATTGTACTCAAACTCTGTGCAAAAGAATCTGTTCCATGTTTTGCTTTATAAATATATTGATCAAAGGAACTTGTAATGAGTTGAGAAGGAAAGGGAAAACAGCTTAGATTAAAACAAAAAAAAATTGTGACCCAAGGAAGAGAGAGAGAGAGTGTGGGAGGAGGTGGAGAGAATGTCTGTGTGGAAGATATGTGTGAATAGATAAGATGGTATTCAGAACACAAGCTTTTAGGAAACCACACACACTTGATTGTATAAACAACTGAAATGCAGACTTATGTACAACATGCGCACATGCGCTCACACACACACACACACACACATGCTTTGGAGGTATCACTGTAGAACAAACATGATTTCTTTTTTAAGTGAAAACCAGGGTCAGCGTTCAGACTGAAGCATTCTTGGTGCAGTGGTTCCTTGTGTGTCTGCTCATTTTGGGAATGTTAATATATTAAGATTTTAACATGTATTTCTGTGCTTATGTAGTTTTTTGCTTATTTTTTCTACAAACAGATAGCAAGAGAGTTTATATAGTGTCAGTGACGTTCTGAAGTAAGGCTGTCTAATCATAATGCCCTTTTCCTTGGTTTGCAAAATATGCACATGGATTTATTGGATGTGGAATGTTTCTGTGATGGGTTTGAAGTATTTAGAACACGTAGTGAATGTTGAGATATGCCATGTATTCCAGGAAGAAAGACAGGAAGTTATTTGTTTGTTTCACTCACTTAAAAAGCGAGTCCTTCACTGCTTACAAAATATGAACAGTAACAAGTCCTAGCTACACAGTAGTGCAGAAGTGTGTACGTGTGTGTGCCTAACCTAAGCCCTGGCTGTGAACAACACCCCCCAGGAGCTGGTCAGAGGCCGCCAATAGAGCCAGTGCCTCTTTTCTCTCTAACACTTGAGTGTGCGTGTGTGTGTGTCCTTGTTGACTTCTAAAGCAAGGCTTGGATTACACCATGGTGCCCCGAGAGGTTGGTGCTGCCCAGACCGCTCTTTTCCTGTTGCCTATGTCTGCTCCTGTAGTCTTCTTTCTTAGCGCTGCTGTTTCGTCTTGGTGTCTTGTCTCTATCTCTTCCATCCCCTTGTCATTTCTCCCCCCTCCTCTCTGGTGCCCGCACCGCTGCTATCTTATATAAACAGAGCCATTTCTCTTTTAAATTGGTGGGATATTTAGTGTGTGCCTGAATCGTGTTTAGGAAGTTCCGTGTTCTTAATGAGTCGTCATGGTGGTAATTTTTTACACTGGTATGGCAAAGTCAACAGAGACAAAATGGGTCAAACAAAATGGGTAGCATGGTCATAGCAGCCAGTAAAGGTCAGGTGCTACAAACACAGAAATATGTTTTCCCACCGCCGATATCTGGTCAAATTAAATCTGCACGCAGTACGGCTGGCTGATATTTTTGTGTGTGTTTAATCATCTGAACCAGGGAAACTTTGGTAATTAACGATAAAATGTGATCATGTTAATGCCAACATTTATGCTTCTCTTGAAGTGATGGAAAGTTGTATTATGAATGGAAAGTTGGAGAAATTCAACAAATGCTAGGCTCTCAGAGTTGCACACATTGTGATTAATTCTGTGCCCAGGGACAACTAGATGTGAACAAGAACTAAAGAGTGACACTCCCGTCAAAGAAATACTGCACTGTCTGGACTGTCTCATTAGAACAACAATGTCTAATCTGGACTGTCACATCAGAACAATAGTGTAATGCCTGGACTGTCTCTTTAGAACAATGGAATAATGCCTGGACTGTCTTGTTAGAACAATGATGTAATGCTAGGACTGTCTCATCAGAACAAG
>LFLW011005750.1:4784-15241 GCA_001262575.1 Conus tribblei | reverse complement strand
TTTTTTTTTTTTTTTTTTCATTTCAGAATGCATGAGGGATAATCAGTATGCTTCCTTTCCATCAAATTGGTCAAGGTGTGATTGTCGAATGAGTGTGTGCGCTCATGCTTGAGTGTTAAGTGCAAGCATGAGTACCTTGCATGAAGTTGTGCAGAGAGATATTGCCAATGTTTCTTTGTCTTTGTTTTTTGTGCATTTTTTTTTTTTAATCTCTTCATTATTTTAAACTTGTATGTGCATCCATGTTTCTTTTTCCTGTTGGGCAGTGAGCACAATACTTGGACAGAGGTGATAAAGTATTGTTTTAAAAAAGTGCAAATACCGAAAGAAATCAAGCGGCCGGTATTGATCACCTGCTGGATTTGTCAGGACCCGGTCATACTGAAGAGTTTTCTTTCCATGTTACTGCAGGGATGCCAAGGTCTCTTTCAGTGCTAATAGCTTACCCGTCTTCTAGTTCTGGAAATTCCTATCCGTCATTCTCTCTGATTCTTCCTTTTTTTTTTCCTTTAAATAATGTTTGCCTGTCTTAACTGTAGTCTTCTGTTTTTTGGCCTTTGTCTCCTATTTTTGATCTGGAAACTTTTTGTTTCAGGTCACAATCTATAACATGCCAGCTTTTTATTGTTGGTTGGCTTTTTCATGTACGTTTTGGTGGTATTTAAATGCTTTCATAAATTTTTTGCTTTTTTTTTATATCTGGAATGGAGAAAGCAGAGGAATGCCTCAGGCTGTCAGGGTAGCTTAGTTTTATTAGTCATAAGGATGTCAGAAATTTAGCTACCATATGGCAGAATTTTGTTGTTGTTGAGCACATTATAATTTTTTTTTTCCATCAGACCTGTTCAGGATGGGTTATTTTCCTGTATGAGCCTGACAGCTCTGAAAAGGGTTATTATAGTAATAAAAGATGTCCATTTTTTTCCCCTCCGTGTGCAGTATTTTTTTTAACAAGATGGTTACCATCAACATTGTTGCTCATCTCTCTGATGAGTGTCTCTTTGTGTGTGTGTGCGGCTACATCATGAATGTTATACAACATGTGAAAGTGGTGTTCATATAAATTGACCGGTGTAGCACTCTATATTGACCATTATAGCATGTTTTTCTCAATTCTCTTTACAGTGTCACATTTTTCAGCTCTGGGTTTTACCTTGGAAGAATTTCCTTGTGACTTGTTCACTCTTTTTGCTGCTGATGAAGTGCTTCAATTAAACTTGGAGAAGCAATGTGTTTTGAATTCCCTTTCAGCGTTTGGAGCATTTCCATTCAACATAAGAGAAACAAAGTACACAGTTTTCTTTCATTTCTTAGAATAGAATAACCAGTAACCTGTCTTGTTATCTGATTTTTTTTGTTGTTGCTGTTGTTTTTAGGTAGCAGTTATCTTCTCAACACTATGTGATGATCAAGGGTAGAACCAGCTAGCAAAGTCTGTTGAGTGATCATTGGTTGGTTTGGGGTCTACATCTAATATGTGGGCAGAAGAACAGTCAAGACTGAACACCACGGTATGTAAATATTAGCAAGGTGTGTCAATGAACGCAGTCCAAGTGAAGTGAAATTGGTTTTTAAGCATACACAATATTGGTTTATGGAACCACATCAGCGAAATAGCTTTGCACACACTTTTGTGGGATAAGTTTATTAGCACAGTCAGTGAAATGGGTTCAAAGACATACATCAGTGAAACAGGTTAATGGGCAAGCTTCTTCAAATTGTCTTTGTAGACACACACATCTTTGGAATAGATTTATAAACGCACAAAGTGAAATCGACTTGCAAACATGCAGGAGGAAAATCAATCTGTAGACATGTCAGTGAGACATACAAGTGAAACTGGTTTGGAGACGCTTGTTGATGAAATGGGTTTGCAGACATGCATCAGTAAAACAGCTGGGCAGGCACAACGTGGAGAACTGGTTTAACAACACAAACAGTGAAAATGGTACGGAGACACATCGGTGAAATGGGTATACAGGCACACTTACCAGTGAAATATATGTGTAGACATGTCAGTGAAATATGTTTGTAGACACATGTCCAATAAATGAGCTGACTAGTAGTCAGATAGGATTAGAAACACTCACATGCAAGATGGGTTTATACACACATCAGTGAAATGGATTTATAGATAGACACATCATCGAGACAGGCTTGAAGATGCACAATGGGATAAGTTTGAGAGAATTAGGATCATAGACATGCACATCCATGACATAGGTTTCTTTATAGATAACCCCCACAGCAAAGAGATGGGACATGGGGATGCACATCAGGATAGAGCTATATGCTCTACAAACCGTCGTTCATTTTTTCCTATACATATCAGCTGTTACTGTTTGCAGCACAGCCAAACAAACAACTCTGAGAGCGACAGTGCATTACTGCATGCTGGAACTACATTCTTGAGTCGGAAAAATCTGCTCGAGGTTCTGGCTGTTCCGTTAAATTTCTCGCATTTGAATTTGAACTTTAGGACAATAAAAGAAATGAACCAAAACAAGACAAAACCACCCCAGCTCAAAACATGCTGCAGTGATCACTTGCCTCATATTACAGTACTTAAATCGTACTACTTAGTTGGCTGGGTGGGTGGTCCTTTTGGAGAAGGAGCTTCTGTGGAGAAAATACTGATGAATAGAGCAGGAATGCAAAAATGGATAATGTCTTCATGGAGTCTCCCGTTGTTCTCCAGTTAAACCTCTTTTCACGAAGAGTGATATTAGGTCTTCAGGGAGTGTGTTGCTGTTGGTATTCTTCAGTTCAATGTCTTAGGTCTTCATGGAGTCTGCTGTTGTCGTTCTCCAGTTAAACCTCTTTTTACTAAGAGTGATGTTAGGTCTTCATGGAGTCTGCTGCTAAGTCTGTGCATCAAATGTTATGTAATCCCAACACTTTAAGAACATGTTTCATTGTGAGTGTGGCTCATTACACCATACAGCACCATGAAGCCTCAGTTTTCAGTAGGGTCTAGTCAGCTTTAATAAAAGTTTTGTAACATCCTACTTGGCATGGGTGTTCTTCACACCAAGCTGAATTAGGGCATCCATTTGGATAGGCAAGGAAAAAGAAGCAGACAGGCTTCAAATCGACGCTTTTCTTCCCATGAGAATAGCTTAGACTAAACGATGGCTCCAAGTCTGCGTGAGATGAGTTTCTTGACAAAACTGCATCAGGACTTCTTTTGCTTTTAAATAAAAAAAAAAGAATAATTTTGTGGTGTACATACCCACACACAAGCACACCCACACATGCTTGATATGAATACTTTATTTTATTTTTAGGCAAGCATTCTATTGCACATGAACTACATACATCTATTGCTGACTTGTTCTCTGGTGTTGATAACAAAATCGGATCTTACAAAGCATCACCAGTCACAGTAACAGCTGACCATTAAATTATACCAAGGCAAATGATGTTCAGTGGCAGCTTTTGTTTTTCCAAGAGGGAACACATGAAAAAAACAAACCCTACTGTCACTTGGCTTCCACATGAACAGATGAAGATCCACCTGTTGCAGAAATCCCGTATATTTTAAAATGCCCAGGTGAATGCATTCAAACAAGCTCATCAGGTCTGGCAGAGCCCGCCACACATTATGAACACACACACTTTCTAGACGCTGGGAATTCACACAATCACATTTACATACATGCTTCCATGTACCAAACATCAAGGGACCGAAAAGGTTTATGCACCTAAGGTGGGGCAGAAAAGAAGACTGCTTTGCAGCTGAATAACAAACAAACAAAAAAGAAATCCATTTCTGCATGAGCTGTGCACACGTTTATGGCTGAAAAGTGTTCACATCAACTCATGAGGATACAAAAAGTTAAGAATTGTCTGTACTCGCTACTGCTAAAAAGATGTCTGATCTTTGTCATGTGATATTCAAGTAAAATGTTCCTAAAGGGGATCTTTTACTGAGTCAAAATGAAAAACTATTTGCTGACTCAAATAGGTTAAAGAAAATAAAAGGAACTCGTCTGTGTTTGTCCTAACCAAAACATTTCTGTACAATCATATTCTTAATCACTAGCAGTTCGCTAATAGTTCACAAAATGCAATAGAAATGGGTTTAAGGCACAAATTAATAAGGCACTTTATATTGTTGCTATGATATTTAAGAACGTTAAACATTTACCAAATCTCATGGTCCTAAGCCATCTCTTTATTGTCAACCATAAAAGTCCAAAAGTAATACACTACCCACGTTTTCCAGTACTTCCAAGTCGAGAAATTGATGAGACATTGAAATCCACACACTTTCTCAGCATGTCTTCTTTTCTAACAGAGGAATGAAGGGTAGGAACAAACACAGAAGAGCCATTCACAAACACTGAATTGGGTAGTGCAAAGCATTCTGACATGCAAATCTTATACATATTTTGCTTCTTATAAATATCTGTACAACCTGTATGACAAAAGTTCCCTAAATCTTTTTTCTTTGTTTTCCAGTCGGTGAATACCAGTGTGACATGACCAAGCTCTTTCTGATTTGTTTAGCATAAAATGCTGTCTTGTGGAATCTTTAATATCTGACTTCAGTAAAACAGAGGCTTTCGCTGGGGGAGGTGATAGAAGGATAATCATTAGCTCCTTTGGGAACGATCATTAAATTAACTTGACCACTGAAATTATATTTAACATGATGAGAAAAGATTTCATCCACAGAATTCAGGTGTGCAGAACACATTGTATATCATTACATTTGTACCGATACCACAAGAGCGCAGATATTTTTATTTCATCTACAGAATTCAGGTGTGCAGAACACATTGTATATCATTGCATTTGTACGAAACCATAAATGTGCAGATATTTTTGTTAGGCTTACAAAATCATTTTTTACAGGCACACACACACACACACACACACAGAATTTGAAAGCAAAATTAATGCACCCTCTTTCTTGTGGTGACAACTTGATTTTTCAATCAAGATGATGTGTGTGTAATTCATTACAGTCGCTAGAGGTGTTTTATTTCTCTCTTGGGTATGATAAGCTCAAGGGGAACTTTCCCATCAAGTACATCTCAAAGTTGCATCATCATTCACCCCAGAGCTGGCCCATTTGAGTTTGATCAAAGGTGTTGACAAATGCAGTGTGTATTCATGGCCAGCGTATGCAATGAAGGCAGCTGAAATTAATCTCTGAATGTCTCACTCAGTCACACACACACACATACTTTATATATATATATATATATATACACATATATGACACATTATTTCATTTCACTACACAGCACTGAAGGAGTCTCCTCCAAACTGCACACCTCAATGCATAATTCAAATATAATTCTCTAAACTGCAACCCCCATCCTACAATGACCAAACCATAACTATCTAACAAACAGTTAAAAAGCACTGTCTGATAAACACCAAAGCATAACTATCTAACAAACAGTTAAAGTGTGCTGTCTAACTAATAAACTATTCTAAAACGTTGCAGTGTGATTTGTCTCTCATGGGATATATTGATGAAACCAAAAGATAGGAGAAGAAATTTCACGTTGATGTAGTGACAGAAACAGAAACAAACTAATGTTTTGCAGTCACCTGATGTGCTGTGCCTGTAGGCAAGCCAATGAATCGCCTAAAGGTGGGACACCCCAAGCGCTTGAAAGAACTGGCAAGAGAGAAGACTAACTGGGAAGACCCAGACACAGGGTGGTGCCGTGCATGCAGCTGGGGTAAAGAAACTGTAACATAACATACTGCCAGACCTGCCAAGCCCTCGAAAGCATCAAGTGGAGCATTTTCAACGTTTTAAGTGTAATAGTCCAAATTTAAACACAGCATCATACCTCACCCTTTCCCCTATCTTTCTGGAGTGCAGAATCATGAATGCCACCCACCCAAGTGCTGCTCCATCCCACATGAACCAGCTGTACTCTGTACTCTAAAGAAAAACGCCATGATGGCCATGAGTCTGTAAGGGGGTCATGTGAATTGTGTTTCGAACATGGGGAGAAAACTTTGCCAATTGCTCATTTCGTCAACAACCGGTTGTCAAACTTTTGAGGGTTTAAGTTCGAGAATGGGGCAGCACGCTAATGAACAGACTCCAATCCCCACCAGCTTTGTTCAGCAACTCGGGGGATTTGCAACAAGAATCTCCTTATTCTTGCTGCAATTCCTGCTCTTTTCTTAGTCATTTTCAGGAAGGGGGGGAGGGGAAGCGTGCAACAAAGGAGGAGCGGAGGTTGTTCTTGAGGACGGGAGCAACCTTGCACATCCCCCTAGAGTGATCGAGACATGACCAAGCATGCGACACATGAGTGGAACAAAGGGCTAGAAGACGGATAGGAGAAAAATAATTAAAAAAAAAAAAAACTGGGAGAGGAGTGGGTGGGTGGGAAGGGGGTACTGTGAAAACATGAGATCCAAATCACATAAGTATTGCTAAAAGGGTTTTGTTAGCCACAACATGAACAGCTGAGCACTATCGGAGCAATAAAATGTTTTAATCATGAGACAGAGGAATAACTTGACATCTTGGTCAGTGTTTGACCACAGAACAAGGGAAAGGAAATGGACGTGTGCATTAGACCGCACTTGTGGAGACAGCCTGTGGCCTTCTCAGTTATTGCACTGGCTACGAAATTTGGCCAAAGGTGGCAAAGTTTTATATATAGCTCGCGTTTAGTTTGACATGGTCAAGTATGAGACACCAAATTTTATTGTTATTTGACCTTAAAAAAAGTCGTTTACATTACTATGTTTTTATTTGTTGTAGTGGAATTGTAACATTTTCAGAGTAACCATTTTTAAACATTTGCTTCAACAGAATGTTTGAAACAATATTACGAAGGCAATTTACAGCACTTTATTTTACAATTTCATTTAATGGAATAATAACAAAGTTTAAAACAAAATTAACTACCGTTTTAACTTACTGGTTAAAATCGATTTTTTTAAATTAATGCAGCTGTATAGTATTTTCATACCAGACAAAAGCAGTTGATTATTTAAGTTGCAGTGAAAACCTGGCACTACATGCTGGCTTTTACCACAATCACAGTACTATATGCCAATTCAAACAATCACAGCATTACAAACTAAAAAGGCAAAGAGAAAGAGAGCAAAGTCTTCAGTGACAGCACTGACATAGCCCATGATGGTGGTGTACTTCATGATGAGCTCCTGTCTGAGCCCTGACAACACCAAGGCATACGTGATCATGGAGGATTTGTGAGGCAGCTGCAGGTCCTGCAACAAACCACAACAAATGGGTGAGTGGGGTAAACAAACTGATTCACTGACCAGCATTTGCAATCATGTAATGTACTGTTTACAGTCTATTGTGATAAATATCCTCCAAATCTGATCCCTTTTAGATGACGATTCTACCCTGTGGTGACCTCTCTCTTCCCTGTCCCTGAAGCATGTGATATTCTTCATAATACACAGCTATGACAAAAGTTTTAAAATGCTATCTACAAGTATTTCTGATGATTATCCAATCTATTCCCTGAAGCATGTGATTTTCTTCATAATACACAGCTATGACAAAAGCTTTAAAATGCTATCTACAAGTATTTCTGATGATTATCCAATCTATTACTTTTCTGCCATACATGTTTGTGGCATGTGTGTAAGGCAGCAGGGAGTACAGTGAGAAGAGATAAAGACGAGAGGACGGGGGGGCCGGGGAGGTTATTGATGAACTTAACTTAGCAACAAAAGTTTTTTGTTTCAGCGTCTGGTGGTAGTTGTTGTTTAGTTCCTCTATATTTTGGAGATGCACTCTATAGGAGCACTTCATATTGTCATTATTATCAAAAATAAATGAATATCTACCAGACTGATGTACTGCTTCCCGTCCCCACGTGGCCTCCCTGGCCTTTTGCTATACACAACATGACTTGCCCAACCGCTACGTTGTCTTGTGCAGGCCAACAAAAAGATGGGACCAAAAACAATGCCCTATTTCACAGACCTATGCCTGTTAATAAAAATGCTTGATGTGAACAACAACAAAACTTCTAGCTTTGAGTAAATGTATGCAAGTTAATATAGCTCTTTGCTTTTTTTTTTTTTAAACTTTTGACATGTTACTGAAAGTACAAGACAATACCATTTTAAGTGTTATACAACAACCTGGCCTTTGTGTTTGTGCGAGGGACTCAAGGGGCTGGGCCTTTTTTTTCCCTTTCATTAGGTCTTCAGAATGCCTATGATGCATAGTAACATGTGTTATGCGTAGCTGTCACACTGACTTGAAAATCTGTGACCAAAACATGAACAAAGTGAAAACTAGAAGAGCGCTAAAGAGAGCATAAGCTTGACTTTTCAGTCGGTTCATACATGAAAGGAAATTTTATATGGCACTCAGAAGAAACTGTTGAAGGAGTTATTATCCATGTACCTTTTGTTCTGAAATATGACATGCAAAACACAAAACATCAACATTGAAATTATTACCCATGTACCTTTTGTTCTGAAATATAACATGCAAAACACAAAAAACATCAACATTGAAAATTATTACCCATGTATCTTTTGTTCTGAAATATAACATACAAAACACTAAAAATCAACATTGAAATCTTTAGAAAGTTTTAATGTTCTATGAAAATACACAATTTCATAGACAGTTATCAACTCCTAACTTCTTTCAATCATGTTTTGTTGAAACTGGTTTCCCCACTCCATGCCCAATTCTGCTCAGAGTTTCCTCCCTTGGCCAAATTCTTTTCAACGTGTTTTGTTAAAACTAGTTTGCTACCTTATGCCTACAGGAAACATTCCAACAGCAGCAGGATAAAACAGAACCTCTTTGGCAAAGGTATTAAGATGCACCACACAATGTAGAGTAAAAAAGCTTAAGATGGTGCATTAGGTTCTTCAATTTCCGTGCTAACAAAATGTTTGTAAGATCCCTCCCTATTCAGTAACATCATGAAAAGAAGCTTAAACCTAACACTGAATAACAGGTGTGTGGAGCAGGAAGAGGAGAGAAGGGTGTCAGGATTTTTATTGCTGTTGGTTAGTTGATTTTTTTGTGGGGTGGGGGGTGGGGAGGAGAAGGTGGAAGTGCATTCACAGCAAAGTTCAGTAGAGGACTATACCCTGCTAAATCCACAACTTCTAGGTCTCGACACAAAAATTAAATAGCATGAATATATCATTCATTTACACACACACACACACACACACACACACACAAAATACTTATTACATGAAGTGAGCCAAACTGAAAAAAATTTCCTGCTTTTTCACCTTCATGTGCGTAGTCTGGAAATACAGGAGAGATCCTTCCATTATAAAGAATGGAATCATCGCACACTGAAAAAGGAACAAGAGAAATCAGATTGGTTGATTTTCATTTCTTTTTCTGTCAAGAGTATAGTTGCATTGGGTTCTGGCTTACAGCAAATACTAATTCAGTCGTAAATGAGGGGAAAACAGTTAATGACAGAAAGGAAAAACAAAATACAGAAAAAGCACAGTGAGTGATGAAAAAGGCTAAATTACAATCACACGAGTTTATGTTGACCAGTATAGGTGATTTACTGCTTTAGAGGATGAGTTTATACACAAAAGTATTGATACACAAGTTCAACTTTAATTTGACCAGATGCTGGCTGGCAGTGGGAAAGTGGACTAATGTGATCATAGCAATTGATATAAACCTGTTGCTATGACCAGTCTATCAGTTCTGTTTGACACATTTGACTTTGGCCAGTTGGCTGAACCCATTTTTGAGATCATGAATGCGATCACTAGACTGAACTCAACAAGCCTCTGACATCTCCATGGCGACACTGATTTAAACTACTCCAGATCTGAATCGAATATATACTACATATGATGTGAACAACAACATGTATATAAATTATGCTGGGGAAACCCACCTGATATGCTGAGAGAACATACACTGTGTCACATATGATGCATACATACACAGTGTCACATATCATGCAAACTCAAAAGCACCACAATTATGACATTAACTGTAGCCTAGAATAGAATACTCTTTGAAACCTTCAACTGTTGGCTACCTCAACAGTTTTCAAGAAGACTCTAAGAAGTCAAGAATGAACACCTAGTAATGACAACAAGCCTCCTTGACTGCATTTAAGTACTGATATCAAAATGAATTTTTTTTTTTAACTGATTACTGAATAATTGGATGCCTAAAATAGTACTAGTAGTATGCATAAAAAACAAAGAGCTCATGGAATGTGTGTGTGTGCACGCGTGCGTGCACATGTGTGTGTTCTGTTTGAAATCAATTTGCTTTTGAAGGTAAAAGGTTTTGTTGAGCCTAAAAGAACTGCTCTGAACCAATCTGCTAAATCAGGATTTCAAATAAGATACACTCCAGCTGCTCACAACATTCCCATGGTAAATACAAGTCTTTATAGCCATCACTTATGTCATAGGTACTTCTTTCTGTAAAATGTGTTCAAAACAAAAACAAAAAATTCTGGTCCATGAAT
>LFLW010963310.1:0-10841 GCA_001262575.1 Conus tribblei | reverse complement strand
AAGATGGCATCTTGAACTAACAACACTGACCAAAAAATATACATGCAAACATATGTGAAACAGCACCAGAGACGCTTGAAAACACATATTTGATTCCTTGCTTCACTGCCATTGCTCCCCGTGTCATGTAAATTTCTTTCTTCACAGGTGAATATTTTGCCGCCAAGACAACAAAAGACAATTAAAAGCAGCCATCAGCACAAACATGTAAACCCTGTGGTGGCTGCTCCCCATCAAATCCACACACTCGGCAACCCTAAAAATATAATGNTGATGGCATCTTGAACTAACAACACTGGCCAAGAAATACATATTTGATTCCTTGCTTCACTGCCATCGCTCCCCGTGTCATGTAAATTTCTTTCTTCACAGGTGAATATTTTGCCGCCAAGACAACAAAAGATAATTAAAAGCAGCCATCAGCACAAACATGTAAACCCTGTGGTGACTGCTCCCATCAAATCCACACACTCGGCAACCCTAAAAATATAATAGTCACCTCCTGGACAGAAGGGAACATGGCAAAAACTTTCGCTAGTCCACATCATGGCCTCTTCTGAATTAAATAACCAATGGCAAACAAAACAAAATCTGGGTTTTGTGTGTGAGAGCGCGTGCGTGCGTTTGTGTGTGTGTGTGATTGTGTTAGAATTCTTTCCTGAGAAAAGTGTAATGCTGTATGATTAAATCCCTTGATAGCCTGCATACCTTGCTTGCATATACCAGTTTTTGTATACTCAGTTGTCCTTATATATATCTCAAATGAACCGATTTCATCACAAGAAATTCTAAGGGTAGGAACTTTGCCACAAACAGCTAGCTGATTCATTTGCATCAATTAGACATGACCAGTGAGACCCAACGGCAGCACAATGGGATCCTGTCAGTGATCAAGTCCCCCATCCCCCTTGTCAGTCAGAGCCAGACGATGACAGGTGTGCTAATGCTGGCACACTCCAAGTGGGAAGTTTTAATGCCTTTTGCCGAAGAATTCAGTCTACCGGCAGCTGATCGACATGTTCAGTGGACTGCTATTTTCCACTGGCGACCGAGGAGACTGCTTGAAGTGTAGTGACCCATGGAAGAGGTGGGGAGCAGAACAAGCCTTTCATTCTCTCGCTGGCCATGTGAGGGCAGAATAATGGTAGAACATCGGTTTTTATCTCAGTTCTGTCAATAAAATGTGTGGGCAGGCTTATTTTTCATATCTCTGAGCTGTTCTTACAGCAGATGTGTCGCACAGAAATTAAGCTTTTGCTCCAGCATGTAGGAAACTAAAGGGATTTACCTCTCTGCAGATCAAGAGGTTATTGAGAAAAGTCACTCGTCAACTCAATAGTGACCTGGCATATACGCAACACCACTTCCGCTAAGTTTCGAGACCACACTGTGCATGATTTAAAGCAGATGAATAAATGTATTAATGACTAATATGAGAGTATTTAAGAACAGAATCTTGTGGTTATGACTTAGCAGATGTCTGACCTACGCATTAGCTCAACACCCAGGTCAGACCTTGAATACCTCCTAACACTGGCTGTGCAAGGTCTCTTTACGAGACTGATTTCACAGCCAAAACACAGCATGTAGGATGCACCTTAGCATAAAAACAATCCCCAACCACTAGCATTCTGCTCAGCTTGGTCTACCTCAAACTGAAGGGAATGAAGTTTATGGAAGGCGTTAGCACTATCACTTGTCTGTCAGAAAATAAACCAATCAGGTCCATGTAATTTTTGCGACATGTATGCACCAACCTTTAGATTAGGCAAACAATTCTCTGAGGGAGTTATCTATCTATCCTTTCACCTAAATTTTGACCTGTCTGTTCTTAAGTTAAACATGTTTGTCTGTATGAACTTATTAGGTACAGAACAAAGGGTGGGGGGTGGGGGTGCATTCAACAATACATCCCTGTGTCACACTCTTTCAGCATCCTTATCTTCAGTTATGGTTCTTGCTAATCCAAAAGTTGATTTCCTCTGAAAGGAACAAGTTTTATTGTAAGCAAGTTATGGAATACTTTAGCTGTGGAAGCACCTTTTTAAACAGAAGTTTGTCAAATTTGTGGGTACACTGTTTTAAAAAAAAAAATCATAATAATCTGGACCTGCTGGCTTATATTTCGTAGGAAAAGTGGCAGGTGCATAATTTTCAGTCAATTGTTATTCTTGATCCAATGGCTGCCATTACCTCTTCTTCCCTCTTACCCGTTACTGTGACCATGCCAATTGAAAGCTGATCTTCTTATTGATGGCAGTGTTTAATCAGGAGGAACTTACTGTACCATCTGTTCTGTCACCACAGTCAGAAATATGTTCGATATCAGTTACATTTCCATTGCCAGTAGCATTTTAAAAAACACTGAAAAATCCTCAACATCATACTTGAGCGCATGTCTCGATGCCATCACCAAAAAATGCACACACACACACACAAAAAAAAAATTCTTGTCAGAAAACTTGAAAATGACTGAACTGCAGCTTGCCCAACATACATGGGGGCAGCCATTTGCAAAACCTTTGAAGTGAATATCAATGAGCCAATAGTTATGTAATATGGTCAACATTGAGGTGAATATCAATTAGCCAATAGTTATGTAATTTGGTCATGTGGGGATGATGCACATAGCAGCGCCCACACAAGCAGCAGCTTTTGAGGCCTGATACCCTGAGCTGCCATGGTCTAAATCAGTCAAACCTGTCTGCAACATTGAGAACACTAATGACAGATTAGAGCCATTATCTATTTGGGTTTTCTTTCTCTATCTATACCGCTTGTAATCTTCCAACCAGAACTGCTTTCAACGAACATGAGTAGGTAAATCATACTTTATCATACTCTGTGGTTTACTTCCCTTCTGAATTGGCAACCATTTCCGTGGGCGCCAATTCAATAATAAATCTGATGGCACCAAGTCTCAGCAGGTTCCAAACCTGCAGAGCAATTAGCACAGTATTGCACATGGGTGAGCAAAGCTAAACTCATCCAACAACACAATATGAACAGACAAAGAACGCGACATATTGCTTCCGCTGAGTGCATGTTTGTGTGATGATGAGGACTAATCAAGAACACATTTTATGGATAACTGAATATGTGTGTCAACGGGGTCAGCATCAACGTTTATGGCACAGGTATCTACGTCAGATTTCAAACGATGTGGTCTAACTGCTTACGTCTGACCACTACCAATTTTTTTTTCAGTCATTACAATGACCACAGTTTTTTCATTCAAACTGCTGGCATCCCTGCCTGGAAGGCAGAGTATGCATGCATAAAGCAAGGTGAAGGGTCATCAACGCAAATTACTTCACAATATCTTTTGTGTTCATCCTACATCTGCGTTAAGAACAACTGACATGGGGTCCAGTCCTGTTGGATACTGTACTCAGAGCAATGCATATCAGTATATCTGGAAATGTGACAATCAGACGTTGCGTGCCACATGCCAAACAGAAGTCTTGACCTAGATGGCTGGGAGAACAGGATCTAACAAGGGCAAAACCATTAGCTAAACTGTACAGTAGCATATTTATGATTTATCAGCAGACTTTGTAAGCTCTGTCACACAGAACCAAATGCATTCACTTATCAGCAGA
This sequence comes from Conus tribblei, assembly GCA_001262575.1. NCBI lineage: Eukaryota > Metazoa > Mollusca > Gastropoda > Neogastropoda > Conidae > Conus > Conus tribblei. The sequence goes on along the minus strand of LFLW010963310.1, from coordinate 7,239 downwards.
GTTTGTAAGCAATATTACAGAGAGCAAATTCATTTATTCATTGGCTGGTTTTGTAAGCCATATGACAGAGGCAAATTCATTTAACAACTGTAAGCCATATGATAAAGACAAATGCACTTACTCACTGGCTCATTTTTGTATGCCATATTACAGGGGCTAATCCAATTATTCATTCACTCATTTTACATGCCAGAATATCTTACTCCAGATTAAGGAAGGTTCACTCTATCAGCATTTGGGGTATATCGAGTCCTTAATGGGGAAGAATCATTGTTTCTGAATTCCAGAGGGTTCACGTTATCCTAATTGGGAAGGTCATTTTATCCTTATTGGGGAAAATTCTTGGTATTCTAATTTGGGAAGTTCTGTTTGATCCCAGATAGCACTGTTTTGTTAGATCTTATTGGGGAGATTTCATTGTTATTTCGATCCGAGAGATTTCATTACGTCCTACTTTGGAAGGTTTCATTGTAACCTGATTTGGGAGGTTTCACTGAATCTTAATTCAGAAGGTTTTGTTGTATCTTTATTGACCTTACATTATATCGAAATTTGTGAGGTTCTAAACAGTGTATCCTAACTTGGGAGCTTTTACTGAAGTTTTTGTTACAATGCATCCTAGTTTGGGTGGTTTCTTTATATTTGGGAGGTTCACTTGCTTAAAATATAAAATCTTATGTTTGGCTGAAAAAAATTCACAAATGTTCTAAGAGCATGGCTCTCAATAGAAAGGGGGACACCATTGCAACATGCTTTTAAAAAACCTTGATCACTTTTCTTATGAAGTTCATCAACACAAATGATTCCAATTGCATTTGCTGCGCCATAGGAAAGAAAAATGCAACAAGCTCACATTTAAAAGTATGCCAGCTTGAAGGAATTTGGCGTTCTAGCCGAAGTCCTTGGTTGAAGCAAGGATTGAATTTCCCATCTTAGAACAGGTGTTCCATGGTTGATGTGAACAAGACATCCATCTGAAAAGGCAACGCTTTGAGACGCCCAACCATCTACAGGGTGCAAGGTTTGAATCCTGGCAGCACCAGGCACGAAAAGAAATTCTGAAGGCAGAAGAACATCCAGGAGTCACGACTTGGATGCGGCCTGACCCCATTAGAGTGTAAGAAGCTCTGTGTCGAAACACTTGCCTGAGTTGGCTTTTTTCTCTGAAGACTGTCTTCTGTCTAGCTCTCCCAACAGTTTCTTCCCACACATTTTTTGTTATGAAGTTTTTAAATCATCCTCACAGGGCTGACCATTCTCTTCTCTCTCTATTGTGGAGATAAGCAGTGCCCCACTGCCAACCACAGTGATCCCTTGAACGAATTCCTGGCAACAGCTAACAGTGCCAGTGCTGCCACCAGTGTGGACTCTTTGTTTCTTTCAGTACTGGTTTGCGAAGGGCTCACTGTCACGCATTTTCACCACGCATTTTCACTTATCATTCACGACAATGTATACAATGCATTGTAAATGATGTGTGTGCGCTCATTGTCTCAACCCTGTTGTCCAGATCTACAACAGATTTCATGGGACATGTTGACAATGGGAAAACATGTTGGAGCTATCGGCCAAAGACAGTAGTTAACATTGCGAGAGAGTATACAACTTTGTGCTGAGTATGTGTGGAACTTGTAAGATGCATTACCCACACTGTCTGTGGCAATGACTTCCATGATCAAACTAACCATTTGCCCTGCTCAAACTGCCTCTCCCCTCCTACAACCCCACTCCTCCACCTCAGTCTTTTGTTGTTGTTGTAATACTAAATAAGTAAGTCTGAAGTTATTCCCCTCTTTTCCCAAGGTTTGTTTCATCTTTCATGCATCCCCTCTCTCAATTCAATTCAACAGTGTTTTCTCTTCATATGCTCTTCCATATTCTTTCTTCATACTCCACCGGACAGAAGCAACAGCACGTTTACACTACATTTTAAATTCATGTCCACTGTAACTAAACAGTCAGGTGCATCAACACACTTTTCTATCGCCAACATCACTTTGCATGTACACTTAGAAAAGTGCCTGCTGTTATTTTGAGCTTATTAACAAATGCTTTGTAGTGAAAAGCTAAACAGTGAGCAGTGTGTCAGTTGAGCATGATGAAGGGGAAGAGGTAACCAGTGGCACTGAGTGCTAATGGAATTGTCTGTGTGGCATGCTTGCTTTCAAGAGATCACTGACAGTTCCCTAACTTGTTTGAACTCATTTAGTTCTAACTAAAATTAGGCTGTAGACAGGCACACTGGAACAGGTTAACCAAACTGAACACTTCAGGTTGAGACCAAAACTCTTCTGATGCCAAGAGTATTTTTGCTTGTCAACCCCCTCAAACCTGGTGCCTTGGAAATAATGGGGAACCATTCTCAGAACAACAAACGAAAAATAAATGTTTGAAATTTGGTTTGTAGGTGTGAAGGGTATTGTTCTGTATTACCGCTAAACCAGTTTTAGTTTCAAGTACATCACCAAAGTCAGCACTATCTATTAAAGATATGATCTACACATGCAGACGTTTAAAGCTAGCAGTGTGATGTGGACACTGGCCTGAACATGGTTACAATAACAAAAGACAAAAACAACAACCACAACCACCAAAAACTCTAGAATCAAATTTTGCCAAGGCACGTTCAAAATGTTGACTTTGAGGAATGGCAGCTTGAGAACACATACTGATATCACACACTGACAGGGCTTCCTTTTTCTTTTCTTTTAATTCCTAGGCAGGGATCTATTTCACAAGATCCTATAACTGATCTAACATTTTCTATGGCATTTGTGGCACACAGTCATGAAATTCCCAACCCTTTTTGCTGTGTCTTCATCACACACGCAGTCCTCTCATCCTATCAAATGCACTCAGTAACTTGACATTAGCTTGTGGGCTACACGCACTGTCAGATCCTGACTTTGGATCGTTAACAAATGACAAGTGTCTTCCCCCTTTCTTAATCAAGGTATTATGTCAGGTCCTACAAATGACATTCTGTTCTTCTCTTTCGTTCTGAAACTGAGCAGCCCATGAGCATGAAGAATGTAAAACTAAGAAATTATTACACAGCATATCCTTCTTTTTTCTCTCTCACAGAAACACACACACACACACATGCACACGCGCGCACACACACACACTCTCTCTCTCTCTCAAGTGCACATACTCTCTCAACTCATATCACACACATACACAAAGCTTTGTTTCACATTTATCTAAAGCCTGTCTTTTTTGGAGATCCCTTAAAAAAAAAAAAAAGGAAAAAAAAAAAGAGGAGCACACACACACAAAAAAATCCTCAGATTGCTGGTGAACTTCCAGTCCATGAAGGGGACCCGAGGACTGACCCAATCACAGTCCGATGGTGTAGGAGCGACCCTTGGGGTTGTGCAGGGGGAGGACCTGGGGATGCAGCATGGTCCACTCATACCACACGTTCTTCTGAGTCACCCGTCGCCATATGTCGATCATAACCTTGGTCCCTTTTGTCACGTAGACGGGCGTCTGAAACGGGAGGGACAGTATGACTTTGAGTTGATGGCTTTTTGTTGTTGTTCTTCAAAATCAACCTGGAGGTTCGAAAAAAAAACACAATGGAATGCTGACAGTTGTTATGAAGAGTATGCGAGTGGAACCAGGAGGGCTAACTGCATGTTCTAATATGGAAGGAAGAGAATAACAAGAGGTGGGGCCTACAGAGCTAACTAACTGCCGTTGAATGCTATTGTCTGACATGGTACAGTATATGACGCCAAATGTATGTTCTAATATGGGAGGAAGAGAATAACAGAGGTGGGGCAAGTAACCGCACCATGAATAATGCACATGAACGTACAAACCCATACTAAGATCTGACATCAAGATGGATACCTATCAAGAACACACATTCCAAGATGGACACGTACCAAGAAAGTCACACGTACCACAATGGATTCATACCAAGACAAGGCACACATATAAAGATGGACACATACCATGACAGGTGCAGGCCAAAAATACATATAAAGACACACACATAAAGAACGCATATTCCAAGGACTGCCCCATGAACACAAATCAAGACATACTTACCCAGAAAGCAAATCACAACAGACACCCATGAAGAACACATTTGAGCTTGGACACATAATAAGAAAAACGCTCCTTCATGGGCACATGTTAAACCAGACCCCACCCCACCTCCTCCCTCTTCACAAAACCCTACCTTCAACGTCCATCTCGTTCCCAAGGACTCACCTTGAGCGGGAAGAGGATGGGAAACCAGCTGAACATGCCTGGGGAGTGGGTGGCGGGCAGAATACCTGAAAAACGGACCATCACGTCTAATCAAACCTATGCAGAACTGAACAACCGCAAGACCTAAAATGACTCAGCAGAGGCGCAGTGATGTTAACAACTTTAATAATAAAACCCCACACAACAACAATTCATTCAGCTCAGATACACAGTAAGGTTAAAAAATAACAAAACCCATAAGAAAAGCATCCAAATTTACAGTGAAGTTAAAAGACACAAATGGAAAAGATTAATACCGTTGGGTAACACTGGTAGGGGAGGGGAGGGGAGGGGAGAGAGACAGAGAGAGAGAATGAATGAGCGAGTGAGTGACTGAGCAATGAAGTGGGACAGTTAACTGATGGAGGATTTGGTGCACGAAAACAAATGACGACTTAACCAGATAGACAAAACAGGTTACAGCAGGAACAGCATTTGTAAAAAGCAGACCTACTGACCTTCCTACAAATCAGTAACTTCAGCATGTGTATTGAGGTGGGGGTGCTGGGGGGAATTGTTAAGCAACCTAAGATGAACAGAACTGTTTTTTTACCCTCCTATATATCAAGAAACTGGGAACCATTTCTTTACATTTAAAGAATAAAAAAAATAACCACAAGTGCATACCACGCACACCAAAACATGCATGCTAACGCATCTACACGCAGTTCAGAGAACAACTCACTGAGCATGACATCTTTGTACAGCACCGTGTCGAAATACCCGGACAGACCATGTATAACACAGTCCTGATGCACCTCAAAGGTCAGACTCTTGTAGCGGGTGTTGTCTATAACAGCAGCTACAACACCAACACCGTCACTTTAACAACACCACAGTTGTCACTTACATAAAATCAAATTATACAAAAAATAAATTAATCATAAAATGAAGTGTGCAGTTTTCTTGTAATGACCAAGCTGCAGCACAAGTATATTCATCACCAGTGATTGACATAGACTGCAGCGTTAGTGTCAACAAGCCACAATGTACATGCACAAGAATGCAATGTGGCGCTGACGCGTGGAATAGATGAGTAAATCTTTGACAACTATGTCTTTTTCAGATGTTACAAACAACAGACATAAACAAAATGCTCCCAAGATCACAGTCTCCACTAGGCATGGAGCAACGCCATACATCAGGATTCTCATAAAAAAGATTGAAAATGGGAGAGCAGGGAGCCAGCTTTTCCCATCTAACCATCAGGCCAACAGTAGTTGCTCCTCTTAGTGAGTTCATACTCGATTCACTCTGACAGCTTGAATTCAGTTTTCTACTTTTCCTCAGCGAGGAAAACACACCCTCGACTGAACTTCTCAAGTGTAGTTTTCATCATGGGTTCTCTGAAGCTGTCATTTGAGTTGACCTTCCCCCTTCAGGAGGAAAATGCTTTGTCTCGGCCAACAGAGAAAACACCACAAAACTGCGCTTGTCTTCTCTAATACATGCGCAGTTGCCACAAGGCACCCTGTCTACCAAGTCGACTGGCGTTTCTTCTTCTCCTCGTGCTTCCATAGCCTGCGCGTCAAGTTGGAAAGCTGTCTTTGACCTTTAACCCTCATGAAACCTGCATCAGCTGCTCCAGCTTTTCTCCATTCCTTCCATGCAACTTGTGCGAGAGTTTGAAAGGTTCAATGTGGCACACAGTTTTGGCTCTCATCTTGAACATCTCAACGGTCTGCCTGTTTTGGCAAGGGCAGTGGCCAACGCTTCCAGCTTCACCGTTCAGCCTACAGTCACAGGCCCAGTGGAGACAGGTCAGTGTCTCCCTCAAGCATGCTCTGAATCCTCTACCCCTGGGCGCATGGTACCGAGGAGCGGCTGGTGTCTGCACGTTCGCCAGGTAGATCTCAGTTGAGTCTGAAAAGTCACTGGCTTGGAAAGCTACCAGGAAGGGGGTACACCGGGGTGAAGGGGTGGGGGTCAGTGGTGCTGTCGGGTAAACCTCTGGGTTGTACAAGCAGGGAGGACTGGTCGCTCACTGACTGCCCTTATCAAGGTCTTGTCTCTGATTCCATTCCATTTTATGTATGAAAAACCAAAACAGTCTAACATTTTCTTCACCAAACAATGACACTGCAAAAACGAAAAATAAAGAGGCTTGGGTGGGATGTCCAAAGAAAATTGGATCAGGGAGGGGTATATACAGATGTTCAGTGTGTATGTCAGCAAACGAATCTGAAGAGCAAGGCGAAAATAGTTTTTGTGCTGATGACCTTTATGATCATGATGATCTGACCCTTAGCTCAGAATTTTCTCTGGGTGGAGCAGTGGTCAGCAATGCATGGACTGTTATGATCAGTACTCTTGAAATTTTTCATTTTGATTTATCTGTCCCTGGTCCTGTCGGTTAGGCAGCAATCGCTTGAATTTGCATGTACGATCTGATGATCTCCTTTTCCTGATCCTGGCTCATTTTGTTTTCTCATATTTGGCTCTTGTTAGTGTAGCCATGAGGGGCCAGCGGGGATAATCCTTTAACCTCCAGGAGAGGTAAGGTAATGTTGCTCGTAGTCCAGCTGACCACAAAGGGCCATATCAGGGCTGTCATCGCATTAAAATCAGCTCGCAAATCATTAACTCTCTTGACAAGCACGCGCCCACTTGCGCCCGACCGGAAATCACTCTGCCAAAAGGCTGAGCGCCTACCAGCGCCCGGTAAAGCACATGGCAACAATGGGCGCCACCATGTTTCTTGTTAAAAGGAAGTCTTGTGAGAATGTGACTTTGTTTTTCCTTTAGCAATTCACTTCCGTTTGCAAAAAAAACGCGACTTGATACATGCCGTAGTTCTCGAGTTATGAATTTTTAAAGTTTTGTGTTCGAAATGCTGTTTTTCACCCTGGCTAACCTTGATTTCTGCCATTCTGTAATGGGATTTAGTGGTGAAGATACTGTGATTTGTAAGATTTACGGCATGAGACTTACTGAAAGTGCTGGGTAATGAAGCTTAGAGTGACCTAGATTTTGACT
>LFLW010957191.1:2814-18050 GCA_001262575.1 Conus tribblei | reverse complement strand
ACTTTTATTGCATTTTTCAATCTTTTTGCTTTCAATAGATATATTCAATCTTTTTGCTTTCAATAGATATGTAATTTTCCTAGTCTAATCTTTACATGGAAGTTGCAATATCAAGTAACAAATGGCATCTGTTGACGCCTCTTCAGTCTTCCATTTTTAGCCTGTATTCCAGAAAACACTAAAAGTTATGTCTCATGCCAAGAGGGTTAAATCAATTTAAAAGTACAGCTCTCTTTGCAGTAGTGGTGACTGCATAATTGTATGGAATCACATCTCCTTTGGACTCATGAAGTCTGACAGTGTGTGAGATGCTGCAAACATTAGCCATCATGGAGTATGAAAACATTCACATCTCACTATTTACATGGCACTGTTGGGACTAGCTCATCTGCCTCATTTTTATTTTCACCCTTTTGGCAGACTGACTGACTCTTCAACAGACAACCCCCACTCCCTCTCCCCCTCCCTCAAATGCAGACAGACTCTGAACCCCCCAAAGGAACAGAATGGGAAAGGACTTACCCCATCCTTGGCCTGGAAGAGGTATTCACTCCCAGAGGCAAGTCTGAGGCGGAAGACGTAGGGTCGTTTGCTGTAGTCAGTGGCGACCTCACAACTGGCTCCCTGAAGATCTATGGGCGACTCATGGTGGATGCGTGTATTAGGGTCCTGCACACAGGGCTCACTGAAGTCAGTGCGGGAACATGGGTCCTGATGATATAGGCTGTGCCTAATCAAATACAGCTTTTTAACATTTGGAGCTGTTGTATATTACTGTAGACAAAGGCGATGATACCCTAAAATGACTTGGTATAGAGAGAACCTTTTAATTTTTTCCTTATTTATTTTTCTTTCTTTCTTTTCTTTTTTTTTTTAATCTTTTTTTTGTGAGACATGTGGACATAACACAGCTACTATCCTCTACCACGCAAAATTAATCCTGTTGGGGAGAAGGTTCAAGGGAAGAACACAACTCCCTCTTCAGATCATGCTAGCAATGATTTTAAGTGCAGCACCCTTTCACTAAAAGGAAAACCGCTCAGTCTCCACATCGACAGAGAACTATCTTTACATCCAAATAGGTGGATCAGCGACAAAGCAATGTACTTTTATTTCTGCTCTTCTTCTTATAATTTTTTTTTCTGAACTAAACATTACTTTTGGAACTCTTTTCCCTGCATTTTCCACACTTTATTTCTCTTTGTTTCTATCTCATATTTTGAAAAAAAATATTGATGTAAAATGGAATTTTATAAACATGATTTTGAAGTAGTAAAAACTGCAAAAACAAAAAAAACAAAAAAAAAGGAATGACGGTTGACAGCGATTGTCAATGCAAACATAACCAGCAGCTGAGGAAGATATATCTGCGTTATGCTGGCTTACCTTTGACCTCTCTGCTGCCATCACTGAAACACATGCCCTAAGGAATCTGTAACCTTATATTGAAACTCCAAGCAAAATGAAAAGGAGACATTGTCCTCTTCTGACACTAGAACTAGCACCAGTTCCAGAAAATTTGTCAATAACACAGCTGTTAATGGCTACTTTAGCAAGGTATTTGCTTAAAACTGTTGCATGCACAAGATGGATCCACTGATGCATCTGGGTTTTCAGGCTACGATCACACCTTTGGCATTTCTAACTTCTCAGTCAGCCATGACTTATTTACATCAATACAGTCTGAGCCATGACATATTTACATCAATACACTCTGAGCCATGACATATTTGCATCAATACTGTCTGAGCCATAACATATTTACATCAATACAGTCTGAGCCATGACATATTTGCATCAATACAGTCTGCCAACACACAGTCTGCAGTGTCCTTCAGTCAATGGCAATACAGAGAACTTACCGACTTGGCATGTTTCTGATCTTTGTAGCAGGACATGGACGATCCATGCAGCACTGTGAACACCTTGTCCCAGGACCTTGAGGGGAAAATAAAAACTCCTCATGTTAAATTGAAAAGAGAATATGCGTGCATGCTTTCTCCTCAGTCAGTATGTCACTTTTGTTCACAATGTTGATTGAAAATGTGCCTAATGTACAGTGACTGGTCAGTGTCCGTTCTTCCCAGTCTGATCTGTGCAAGTGATGCACGCTAAATGTATGCAAGTACGGCTGACCATTTCCATAGGCACGCACCTGTTGGGAGCCTTCTTCTCTCCTTCCTTCTCATGTTTGCGGGTCAGCATGCCCTCTTCGTGTGGCACCTCTGCAGATGCCGCTGCTGGCTCTGAAATCATCACAACAGGCCATCATTATGTCTTCAGCCTAGTCTGGATATCACTGTCATTAAATCTGTCGGCCAATTCATTACAACATAGAATTTGTTTTTTAAATGTATATTTCCAATGTCCCTCTTTGAATTCACTGGTACGAAGGGTATCAGCCTCGTCACTACCATGCCTTTTTTATCCAGAACAATTTCACTTTAAAATCACAACAATTAACACACTATCATCAATATGTTTATGAAATCATTGTGGTGTAACAAATAATCAACATGTTTTGTTTATTCATCTTAACCTTCAAGTCTTTCACATGCTGGAAACACCTCTGTTTTCCATTACTACAAATATGCCATGAGTGTGTGAACCTCTACTGTGCTTGGTACTTCACAACACAACATGCAGTTGTATTAATCAACATTTTAGTGCCTTCACTGCACACATTTACCCTGCTGATGAACCTTCATGTGAGTCTACACTTCATCAGACAGCAAACAAGGGCAGGCACACAATATCAAATATCACACACCACTGTTTGGAGGCAACAAGACTGATGCTCAATACTCAGCTTGCATGACTATTAACACCATTATGGGTCTGGAACAACCTCTTCAAATATCTGATCCACACACACACACACTTCCAAGTATACCTTATATAGCTTAAGACAGATGGATGTGGAAACACACATGATGATCAGATATGAAAACCTTTCAACCTGAAGCTGGATAAGAGCACAGGGTAGTGCTGATGGAGGAAAAGGTAAAAGATAAGAGATGTGATGACAAATGTTAACAAGTCTTAGAAAGACCACACTGAAAAACTGACTGATATTACGACTGTGGTTACTTCTAGATACCCCTCTCTTCCCTTTCTTACAACCTCTTACTATATCGCTACCTACAATAAACCTGCGTCTGGGTCTACGACAGGTTCTTCGGAGCTTAGAACTTTTTTGTTTTTGGAAAAAAAGTTCACAGCTAAAAAAAAAAAATGCATTTCACAATGACAACATAGTGGGATTTTGTTTGTTAATGTGTTTCTAACTTTAACGGTGGTCTCCCCACCACTGAGCCTGTTCGTGACAGTGTTGAATATGGAATGTGAGAGTCAACTGACCCAGCTACTGCCCAGTGATGAAAGCTGCATCCTTCCTTACAGGAAAGAATGGCAACAACGTTGTTTATAACATGCTCTGAGAGAGGATAAACCACCAAGTTACCTTCAGAAAAGAAAGTCGGAAATGTAGGCATGAAGGTCACAGTGCATGATCGTGGGAAAGGTCACCAAAACAGCATAGGAAAGAAATTAAATGAAAATGCTCGAACATAGATGAGAGAGAGAGAGACAGACAGACTGAGAACATGTGTGTGTGTGTGTGTGTGTGTGTGTGTGTGTTTACACAAGTTAATCAAACACAAAAACAGACTAATTATTCAAGTTGACTCCTTACTGCATGCAATTAATGTTTGTGGTCTGTTATTCGATCCTGCCACTTGCTGCCATTTCCATCACATGTGTTCAGTAACTTCCGAAAGAAGTGGGAAAACATGCACTTGTGCCACACATAGCAACAAAAACATTCACAGGCATGTTGTGAAACTGAAGTAACTGATTTACAACAGTGTTCTTAGCTTCAAGGATTTTTGGCCTACAGACAGTGTTACAAAGACAATATCATGAAGATTTACGAACTTGTCACAGATCCGAGCCCCTGTGTTAAAAGTGCTACTGATGATCTCTCTCCCTGACAACTTTCAACTACGGATGACCTTGCTCACACATCTGTGTTGATCCACAAAATGATACCTGTGACAGAACTGATAACCTCTCCTTATAAGCTCACAATGTATGACTCCACCTGAACATTTGTAACAACTAGCTCTCTCTCTCTCTCTCTCATACACACAGACATCTAGAACTCACACTGCTGCAGACTCTTTAGCAGGCTACAATGATACAAACCCAGATTTCGCAAACTGACACATCCTCCATCCTCCTCCATTTGTCCTGTTTCTTCAACATAATTCAAGTCCTCCAAGGTTTGTCCTCTTTTCCTCAACACTGGTTCTACTCCTCAAAGAACTGTCTCATCTTCACCAACGCAAAATCTGACACTTCCACAAATGTCTCGCACTCTTTGACACAGGTTGTCGTCCCAGAGTTGTACAGTTTTCATGATCACTTGTTCTAATCGTGACCTTTTCCAACTGTCCGTAGCAATCGTTCTAGTCCTCCAAAAACTGTCAACTTTCATCAACACTGGTTCTAGTCCTCCAAAACTGTCTAATTTTCATCAACGCTGGTTCTAGTCCTCCAAAAACTGTCTCACTTTCATCAACTCTGGTTCTAGTCTTCCAAGGTTCTTTCAACAACACTGGTTCAAGTCCTCCAAGAACTGTCTAATTTTCATCAACACTGGTTCTAGTCCTCCAAGAAATGTCTTATTTTCATCAACACTGGTTCTAGTCTTCCAAGATGGTTCTTTCAACAACACTGATTCTAGTCCTCCAAGAACTATTTTATCAATACTGGTTCTAGTCCTCCAAGAACTACTTTATCAACACGGGTTCTAGTTCTCCTTCACTTGTCCTGCTGCCATCAACACTGGTTATGGTCATTCCAGTCTTGTCCGATTTTGTGTCCCACTGGTTTTAGTCCTTCCAGAATTGTCCCATTTTCATCAACATGGGTTAGAGTCTCTAAAATCTTCCAGTTTTCATGAACACAGGCCGTCCCATTTTCATTAACAGAGATTGCAATTCTTCAAATGCTGTCCCATGTATTTTCATATACAAAGATTATAGTCATTGTCTTATCCCATCATTTTTAATTTACGCAGGTTACAGTCACAGTCTTGTCCCATTTCTATTTATACAGGTTATATAGTCATGGTCTTGTCCCATTTCTATTTATACAGGTTATCTTCATGGTTCTGAAAATGTATCTGTATACAGGTTCTAGTCCTTGACTTGTTTCATTTTCATATACTAGATGTATTAACACTGTCTTGTCCCCTTTTCTTTTTATCGACACAGGACGGGCTCGTTACCAAGTTCTGCTCCCCCTAGACTTGTCTCATTTTCATTACCTTTACTTCCAGTCCTCCTAATCGTGTTCGATATCTGTTTATATGATTTCTAGTTCTCCCACTCTTGTACCATTTTCATCAGTATATGCCTATGCTGATAAAAAAAAAGGTACAGGACTGGTCAGTCTTGTACCCTTATATGGTTCTCCTAGGTACCTTCCCATTATCATTGGGCCAAGACATGATCCTCAAAGCTTTTTCCCAGTTTCAGCGAGCCATGATACCATCTTGATTCATGCCATTTCAATTACCCAGATAATGATCCTCTTCATGTTATACATTCATAAACCCAGGATATGGTCCTCCTGGTGATATCCCATTTCGATTAACTCAGGATATGGCCATCCTGTTAATATCCCATTTTGATCAACCCAGGATACAGCCTCCTGGTGACATCTCATTTACATTCATCAAGAATATGATCCTTTTTGTGATGTTCCATTTTCATTAACCCAGGATATGGTCCTCTGGTGATATCCCATTTTCATTACCCAAGGATATAATCCTCTGGTTATATCCCATCTTCATAAACCGATGCTATGGTTCTTTGGTGATATCCCATTTCCATTCACTGAGGATATGACCTGCGTATATTCCCCTTGTTTTTAAACCGGGTATATTTTCCTTGTTCATCAAATGAGACACAGTCGTCCTAGTGTTATCCCTCATCCAGAATATACTGTTCCTAATATCATCCTCTTGAAAAACAAAAAAAAAGAAAAGAAAAAAGGAAAAAGAAATTGCCACTGGTTTCACCCGAGTTTGGAGAAGTGTTTACCTTCATGGGCAGCTTCAGTGTCTTCCATCGCTTCTTCCTTTTTGCGAGAGAAAAATTTGCCGAAGGGGGATTTGGAGCGAGAACGTTTCTTCTCATCTAGGACGACAAAGGGAGAACACATGAATGGGGGAACTCACACACCACCGCATGTCTACGCCAATGCCAATGTCCAAAGCCAGGGTTAGCATCTATCAGCATCAACGTCCAAGCTCCTACCACTGGGTGGAACCACTACTGATGTAGTCGGTGACCAAAACCAGGTTAGTATTTAGCGTCAGCATCCAAGCCCCAAAACCTCTGTCCAAAACCAGACTGGGATCTACTAACATCAATCCCCTGAGCCCCAAAACACTACGTCTACAATCTTCATGCATGCCAAAGTACGTCCACCTGGAAGCCAAAAGCATGGTTTACTGTCGTTGTGCAAAATCAGATATGGATCTAATTAATGTGGCAACCAAGCGCAAAATATTATGTACAGTATGTTGATGCATGCCAGCCAAAATCAGGACATCAGATCTTTTAGCCATGTGCATTACATGTATGCATGCTATATCAAGTCAGGGTGGGGATCTGTCAACTGCTGTCTTTAAGATCACACACTGCCCACACCACCAATTCTACTCCCCCTGAACGCTAATCAAATAACATGGCTAGAATCTTCCAGCTCACTCACACCAAACTCCAAATACCGTCTTCAGCTCTGGGTTTTTTTCTCCCCCTATCATTTTCCATGACCTCTCAGCCGCACACTGTTCTCCCTACAAAGCTACATCCTGACCACTCCATCACAGCCTCTACACTGCAGTCCACTGAGAGCAATCGATAGGCCATTGTGAGACAACCCACCAGAAACACTTCACTGTTTCTGTTTCTTAGGCTCTGACACCCCTGTGCATTGGTAAGTGAAACCAGCCAGGATCTACCGTAAAAGACCACCATATCGACTCTATGATAGCTAATGGTCTTTAGTTACATGTCTTTTCTTCAAACACAAGCACATCATACACTTAATGTCAACAAATGCGCTTTCTACCCCATTAACAGAAAGCAATCCACTGTCCTAAACAGACTTAAATCCAATGTCCTAAACAGAATTAAATCCGAATTCCAACTCTTTGGCAAGATCCTGTCAATTTGTTTTTGAAGTCTCTGCATCAGACACAAATCTCTTTCTGGAGGTTGGTAACAATGCAGAGTAACACTAACTTAAAAAAAAAAAAAAAGAAAGAAACCAACAAACAAAATCAGGTAAAAAAAAAAAACTGCCGGCTTTTAATGTGGTCAAGTAACATTGCTTTCTCTGACTGAACATCTGACCAAAATCTAACAGCAAATGGACTTCTTCCTTTCTTCTCTGGCAACAGAACAACAAACAAAAACAGGCAACAGTACCCAGTCCATTCACCAGCAGTATCTACCAGCCTCATAAGATCACTTTTATCAGCAAAGCTGGATCATATTAATTAAGTCACATAGTCCAGCAATACTGGATTCATATATTGCCAATACTGGATCACAGTGATTGGTTACATAAACAGCCATATTGCGTCATGCTTTCGTGTAATACCAAGTCACCTTAACCAGCGTTATTGTATCAATATACAAGTAAACAGTTGCTGTTTGGTCACAGTTATTCACAATGCTGGGTTCCACTGTATACTGATATGGAACTGGATATGTCTGCAGTATCACAATGATACTTTCTGGGATGTCTACTTAGGAAATAGTCCTTTTCGATAGATTATGTTTGGAAATCTGTAAGGGAGATAATCTGTATTAGAGCTTGCAGACAGCAAAAGTGACCCCACTGTTTCCATGAGACTGATGCTGATGGTAGGCACACTAAAAGTAATTTTGCCCCATCAGCCAGCTTACCGGTTCAATCAGAGGGAATAAAATGCCAAAACATGGATGGCGCTTTAAAACAAATATCTGACTTTAGACCTATCTGCTTGACCCATAAACTGAGAAAAGGTAACTCTATTTGTGAAGAATAGACAGGTCTGTTTTTCCTCTGATTTTGTGTGTGTGTGTGTGTGTGTGTGTGTGGAACAGGTCTGTAGCATCATCTCTTTTTGTTTATGTATTTATCTATGGAGGTTCCCCCCATCCCACCCCAAAGGTGGACACTAGGAATCCTGCATCTATCCAAAATGATGATTACACAAAACAGTTAGACAAAACGATAAAATCTGCAGAATATCAATGATGTCTGTGCAGTAAAGCAGAAAAACTGCTGATGGTTTAAAAAAAAAAAATTAAAAAAAATAAGCAGATGATAAATCTGACAAAACAACCATGGACAGAGAATGATGTGGGTGAAACAGTTTGCAAGATAAGGACTGCATGAACATGCAACAACATGCAATAGGTGGCAACTCTGTGCACAATGCGAAGTGAGGAACAAAGGAAATCATGACAAGCAACGATAAAAATCATGAATACTCCACTTGTGCTCATTCTGAACACATCAAGGAACAAAGGAATACTGGAGAAAAAACAAACCCCCCAAAAAAACTCATCGAATCAAGACACTGACATTCAAGGTTCAAGCATTAATTATATGCAGATGACATCTTGTAAAGCATTAAAACTGTGTTGACGAAGCGGAGTGATGGAGGAGGGAAAGCAATAAAAAATAAAATAAAATAAAATAAATAACTGCTTTATCTAGCCATGATGCTGAAACACAACTACTAAAGCTACTACAGAAATGTCAATGGGTAGTTCAAGACTCTATGTTCAGCTTATTACACAGCACTATGGCAAACCACATGCAACAATAATTCAAGATAAACCATGAGGTGCTGTGTGACTTGCATCATTACAAACTTGTCAAATGCAGTGAAAATTCACTGACCACAATGCAAGGCATTCAAATAAGCCATGAGGCACGAGCACGCACGGACGCACGCACACACATGCTCACACACACTCAATATGGTTGTACTCATTACACACAGTCAATACAATGTTTGTGGTATACATACATGCTCAATGCTCATACTCATACACACATGTATTCAAAACAATGAAGCCCATAAACACACTATCAATAGGGTCAAGATCACATGTACAAATCAAAAGACAAACAGTTATATATGCTGACACTCTGAATTAGCAAGCTAACATTCACATGTGCACAAAAACTGTAATTGCATAAAGCCATTCAAACACAGATATACACAGAAAAAAAAACACACACACACATGCGCGCGCATGCACACACACATTCAAACAAAAATATACACACACTTTCAATAACACGATAATAACCATAAACACAAACGAGAATATATCATGACAATACCCAAGTCAATGCATGTACCTAAGAAAAACACACTCAATGCATGTCCACAGCACTGATTACATCCGTTGCACACGTGTGAGGACCCAACATCACTACCACCAGCCACCCACCCCCCACATACCATTCCAGTTAATACAAACTGAGAGCTCAAAAGAAACAGCAAAATCAGGACAGTTGTTTTTCAATCAAAATTTCCTACTTCCATTTTCACTTTGACTAGAATCCAACAAATTCTCACCTAAAAAAACTTTAAATGGGATACAAAGAAATAAAATGAGTTGATTCTGACTCAAACTTGTTGCAAGCATGAAAATTATGCATGTATACTGATCTGTCAGGCAGCAGTTAACAGTTAAGCACTGACCTCCCGTGCTAAAGTGACCTGCTTTTCATTTCCATCTCACTGCAAGATATTTTCACACCCTTTTCTAGTCAAGAGCGGGGTAATCATACCTTAAGTGAGAATTTTTCAGAAGTACTGATTGAATTACACACACACACACACAAATATATATATACATATTCCTTTTTTAATGCCAAAGTAGTCTGTCGCATCACTATTATAGATATTTTCATATTTTCCAGGGGGTGCGTTATGAACTGGAACAACTTTGAAAATTTCTATTTTTCAATGCCAAAAGTTTTGCTTGCATCACTATCCTTGGACATACTCTCAAATGCGATGGAAGTCTTCACAGGGAGCATACTCTCATGGTCCTGTACAGAGTCATCTGGTGCAAAGGAGCCATGGCCCAACAGTCTTTTGTTTGTTGTTAAACTTAGTGACTGACAGTTTTGTGGCTGTGGCCAAAAAACCAAAACAAGTCTTGTGAGCTGAACGGAGTCAATGAAATTTTGTTCAAACTGCATGCCCCCCACAGCCGATTATCAGACTCTGGAATACTATACAACACATTCTTACCATTTTCATTTTTCTCAACATGGTTTTACGCTTAAACGGGTTTTATACCCCTTTTTCTATGTCATCTGAAACTCTGGTGACCCTATACTGCATTCCTGAGTGGTTTATTTGGGAACACTTGGGTATTAAGATATAGCATTAGGCAATGTCTGTTACAGAAAAGAACCACCCTGTGCTCAGCTAGTCAAGTGCGACAATGTGGAACAGTGATAGAGGACTTGTCCACATGACACAACCTCAGACAAACTGTTGGCCCCCAGTGTATTGATAAAACCGAAGCAGAAAGCAGCACTGACTTTTCAAGTCGGTCTGCAATAGCTTGAAGCTTCATGGCAATGTCAGACGACCAAAACAAGGGAAGTCAGTGTTAATGTTATGGACGGATTCTGGATTTTCGAACAAGCCAAGTGACCACAACGGTCAGTTACAAACATCAACAACATACAAATATGTAGAGCAAACTACATCCACTTCTGGATTACAGTCCAAGACTTGGGTTTCATTTGACTTTGCAGCGTATTTCTTGTTTTAATTTATTTAATATGGTACCCCTCTTTCATAACTGGGATACTGGCTCCCTAAAAAAGTTGATCTGGCAGTTACACATACATTACCTCAACATGGTAATCAAAAGGCTGAAATGGTCGATGAAAAACAGGTATCTTGATTTGTTTGTGCTTCTTTTGTGTTTCCGAGTTTATTCCCTTATACCAAGAGACAGAGACACAGTGAGGCAGTGAAAAAGAGGGAGGACACAGAACATCGCCCCCCAGTGACCAGGTGCTCTTAGCCCCAAACCTACTTGGGCCTCGAGGGGAGGCAGCGGGAGAGGGAGACAACTGCGTTGGGGACCGCGGCGAGTCACGTGACGAGGCCTGGGGGGATTCCCTGGGCAGGGAGCGAGACTGAGGGCGCTCCTCAGGACGTGGGCGCTCCTGCTGCGGCGGAGGCTTGGCCATGACACGAGCTTCTGAACCGGTCATGCAAGACAACAGCAACATGCCACAGGTGCGAGAGCAAGGTGACTAGCACACCTGCACTAATTGCAACGTCGACACAAGGCCATAGTCTAAACACAAACATGCCAGCACATCACAACATTTCCTTTTTAGTACACTCTGTCACACAGCTGTTATTACAAATCAAATGAGAGGTACACATGGGCGAAAGTTGGCAATATCCGAAAGAAAAAAAAAAACCATGTGTGGGCGAGGAGTGGGCAGGGAACTGGAGAGTTGGGAAACAGAGGGGTGGAAAGGTGGGGGCGAGGTCATGACTGAGTGGCCCTGGATGGGGTCAGCAGGCAATCCAAAGAGAGCGAATATTTTCCTCAATTTCTATAGCAGATACCACCTGTTTTCTCCAGTCCAGAGAACAGAAATGTGGAGTGTATGTGTGTGCAAGTGTGAGTGCGAGTGTGTGTGTGTGTGTGCGTATTCCCGCATTCTAATTCTTCATGTGTTGAGCCTCCACAGAATGCTTCACCAAGTTCTTCGTCTTTTGTACAATGTCAGGCTCTTCTGATTTGCGACACCATTGCCAATATTACCGAACAGATCACTCTTTCTTCTATCTAAGTGTTATTAATCTCTCTTTCTTTGTTCTTTACAAGCTGATTTTTGTCAGTGTCATCACCAACACTGTCTTCCTCACATAAAACAGCAATTTCAAGCATTTACTTGTATGGCACTCAAACTGACTACTCTTTCCACTAAAAGTGTTAATCTTGAGGATTTGGAGTTTGAATCATCGAATCGTTAATACTGACTTGCATATGCTTTCCTCAAAATTTCCCCTTTTCTCCAAAATTTGAGGAAAAAACAGCAAAATTTTCTGTAAAATTTTCTGTATCAACTTAACACAAACAAAGGTGATTTTTTTTTTCATCTGCCAACGTGAAAATTTCACCCATGGGTACATAAAGATGGAGAAAGGGGCACAGTAATACAACAAGTACAGCCCATCACACACACACATTTACAGCTCCAGGAAAACAGAGAAACATCAATGCAACGCAAGGAAAGGAACAGGGTCACTAGTGTCGGCAAGAACACACACAAGCACTTTTCTGTTTGTTATCACCAAGGACACACAAGAAATTTATTACAAGTATGAATGAACACTTTAAAAAAACCCAGGAAGCACATTTTAAAAAAGATTGAGAACATATTAGTCCCTTTTCAAAACAACAAGCAATATGTATTTTACTGAAAGACGAGAAACATAAACACACTTTTTTGAAGGAGTAGGTATACAGCTGCATTTATTTAATTAAGAAGGTACATATGAACTTAGAAAAAGGATCACTAAAACAGAAGTACCTTTCAGAGAGACCAGCTGCATATAAACTTTGAAAAAGGACCAAGAGAACAGAGGCACTTTTCAGAAAGACCAGGTATATATAAACTTTGAAAAAGGATCAAGGAAATGGAAGCACCTTTCAAAAAGACCTAGTTCAAGCAAACTTTGAAAAAGATCCAGGAAAACAGAAGCACTTTAAAGAATGACCAGGAACAAGGCACTTTTTGGAAGGACAAGGAACATAACATTTGTAGAGTATTAAGGACATATAGAGCATTTTAAGAAAGGGGAAGAATAAAGACACAAATGCTTTTTCAGAAAGATTAGAAATAAATGAGTACTTTAAAAAAAAATTAAGGGACAGGAATGCAAAACTCTTCAGCAAGGGAACACAACATCTCATAAAAAAGAAACACACACACATACCCACAAAAGTACAGAACAAAAGTCAACAGAATATGAAGAAGAGTATATCACAGTAGAAAGGACATATGAGCATAACACAAGAGAAAGAAATCATGAAAGAAAATGAATACGAGACATGCAGTATTGAAGATAGAAACACTAGCCCCTGGATCCCCTTTTTCTAAAAACCTGTAACAGCGCACATTCACACACACACACACACATACACACACACTCTCTCTCTCTCCTTGGACCCTCTTTTGAGAAGACCTACAAATGCAGATGCAAGCCATGCACCTAGACATGCCATCTGGAGCATATATCTTGCACTTCCACCCAAAACTAGCCACTCATTCACACATACAACCCACCCCCTCCCCATTTCCTTCTTTCTGTAGTGCCAACGATACACAAAATCATACTTGACTGGATTTTCTCTGGCGTAAAAGGAACATCTAATGTTTTCTCTCATTAAACACAAACTCCAACTGATGTCAGCGACAGCAGAACCCCAATAGTCTTAAATAAAGCTGAAAGTGTAACAAGTAACCAGATAAAGGAAAGGCAAGAGAAGGAACGACACAGACACAGAGCAGATAACGACAAGCCAACACAGAGTCTGGTAGACAACATCAAGTTTTGGCAACCAGCTGTTCAGACAAAAGCAATCAAGAAGAGGTTTCAGGACAACAATGCAGGATTTCACTTTCATGCAGCAAACTGCAGCAAGGGTTTCTGACGCTAAGTGAAATACAAAAATCCATTTCAAACTTCCAAGTAGGGATCCATTTTCGGCACATCAAGTTAGGACCGATTCTTTCGGTATGAAGTTAGGACTGGGTTAAAACAAAAATCCAGTTAAAGCAGACATTTTAATAAAATCCTGGGAGAAGCAAATTTTCAGACATCAAGTTAGGAGAGACGTTTTCAACAAGAGGTTAGGACAACTGTTTCCAACACAAAATCAGGACAGATGTTCCAGGCATGAGAAAAAGCACAGACTTTTCACAGCCTCCAGTCAGGCTTTTTGTTCCAGACAAGAAGCTGGTTAGGAACAACATTCAGCGGAGAGCTCTTGAGTTGTGCTGCAACACAGCTGATCACACACAGTGGGGACATTGTGCAGAAAGTCCAGCAGAGAACAGACCTGTGTCACAGACAGCCAAGGTGCACTCAGCTAGCACTGGGCAAGAAACAACATAGCTCTGTCCCAGTGCAAATGCTGACTTCTGCAGTGAACATTGCGGAGCAGACAAATACTGAACAAATCACCAGCAATCTATCACTATCATGCATGAACGATTCGCTGTATACATTTCCTGAGGGCCACAGTGTGCAGAACAAACCTTTGAGCCAAGATGCACAAGCAATCCCAATTTCTCCTCAGGATCCAGACTACAGCCTGAAAAAGAAAGTAATAATACTCCCACCCCTGCTTCATATCCACGTACCTGTTGATGTTGAAACCCAAGGAACTCACCTGCTTCTTTTTGTGTCATGGCCTCTTGGTCCCCATCGGTGAGGTCAGTCTGATCCACTTCCTCCCCTGACGGCCGTCTCTCTGCCGCTGCTGTGGCCACTGGTGTTACCTCCTCCACCACTGGCTCTGGGGCAGGTCTGTGCAACACACACGACATGTTTTAGATTACTTATCAAACATAATGTACAGGTCTCTGTTTACTCGCTGCCATTGAATAGGAAGGAGGGTTTGTGAACTAACCTGCTGCTATCTGGTACAGAAACTAGCATAACAGTCTGCAGGTTTGAGGTCATGTGTTTGAATCCTATCAAGTCAAAATTTAATTCTGAGCTGGTACACTGAATATATCTGCTTTTTTTTTTATCAAGCCATCTGCAAAACAGAACGAAATGAATAGTGTGAAAAAGAAAAAAAAAATTACATGCCAGCCCATCCAAATATCACAGGCACTGAGCTAAGGTTAGTTCCGGCACCAATGTTTCTGAGTGTGCTATGGACTTCAATGGGTAGACATTGAATCACACACTCAAGTTCCACCCGCTTTAAGAATGTTTTCCCCAGGGTGCCCCTGATCAACAAGGTAGAAGCATGTATCTCTCAGACCTGGCTGACGCCAAGATAGGTCATTAACAGAAACATGAAGTAAAATCCTATCATGTAGTCTGAGATCAGAGTGAAATCCCATAGCATCACCTTCATCCTCTT
>LFLW010922582.1:540-10810 GCA_001262575.1 Conus tribblei | reverse complement strand
AAGATGGCATCTTGAACTAACAACACTAGCCAAAGAAATATTGCTGTTTCAAAATGACATAGATAAGTCGCTGACCTCCTGCTTGACATATCTGAATAAAAGATTGAAAAACAACACACATCAAACAGACAGAGGTACACAGTGGAACATCTGCTAACAGCTCCTGTGTATAGCAATCCCTTCAAACAATGGCCAGATGTTCTGTGATGGATTTTGAACCTCTGCTACACTGCCCTCTTCCTACTCTGACACCCACACATAGTCTCAACTCACACATAGTCTATAACACCTTTCTGCTACAATCATCAAAAAAAAAGAAAAAAAAAAAAAAGAAAAATGCTGTAAGCATGTCACTTCAAAGCCCATCTTTTTTTTTCTCTTTTTTTTAAAAAACTGACTTTAAGAGCCTCCCCACCACCACTACCCCTCTCCCCACCAAAATTTCAAGTGAAGTAACATCAGCCACTTTTGTTTTTCTGCTGTATGTAATCTTAGGAGACTAATGAGAACTTTTCTTACGTTATATGAAGAAATGACATACCTTTTTTTTTTCTTTTTAAATTTACTTAAAAGCCCTCCCAACTTCCAGTCAAAGTCACATCAGCCATTGCTGTTTTTCTGCTGCATGTGATCTAGAGAGACTAATGAGACCCTTTCTTGTATTACATGCAGGTATGACATCTGAGCCTTGTGAAGGGGTGGTCAAATCAAGAACTGAATGGTTTTTCTGTGTATTGACATGACTATAACATTATGATAAGTTCTGAAAAGTTATGTTTTGTGAAATGAAATCAGTACAGGACTGTAACATGTCTGAAATCGAGCATGAGCTTGACATTCTGCACAGAATTTTTGGAACTGCACGCGCACACTCTTCATTGGAGTCTCTGAATGTGTTTAAAATCCTAATTTCATCCACATGCCTGAAATTGTTTTAAAAAGTCACAGATACATTTGTTGTCAAGAAACAGCTCAGCAGCAGCACACACACACACTTCTTACAAAGAAACACCTACCACACCAACAAAAATAATGATACGAATGAACAAAAAAACATAAATGAAGCAAAGCCTACTTGTTGAAACCTTTCAGAATAAGATCAGTAGGCTTATAGTTATCCTCTATATAATGGATTTCTGAGATTTCTGTTTGACTGTGGTACCAGACACATACTTCTGAAACTGCCTATACAATGAAATAGCAAACCAGGCAAGCTGCAAAGATTTGTATGTACAGCTGGCAGGTTGCTTGTCAGCTTGCATGACAAGTTGCTTGTTTGGTCACTAGCTACACAAGACTGCTGATTTAATTTGCTAACTACAGTGACTGTGCGGGAAATGCATCACAGGTATCATAATGTCAGAAGGTCCACAGAAGCAATCTGCCAGAACAGGAAAGAAAGACGGAGAGGGGCAATACCATTGGCGGAGGCCAGGTTGCCAATGGTCTGCACCACGAAGAAGTGAGGCAGTACCCCTGGCTGGAACTTCTGCAACATCTCCCCCATCACGTCGTCACAGAACTTGGTTCCCAAGGCAACCAGAACGCCGCTAGCTGCTGTCTGCCACTCCGGTTCCACTTCCTAAACAACGGAATGAAAGTTGTGTTCAGTGACCAGATCCACAGCGCTGACAATGGATCACTGATGAAAGTCTGACACACTGTTTTCTCGTGAAAATTCTGACTGTTCTTCCGTTCAATAAGCATTCTGTATCCCTCTTTTTTTTTCCCTTTTTTTTCAAACAAAGATTTGAAGCTTACTTGAAAATCACTTTAAACAGGAAAGGACCTCATTGCTGCTTTCTGTTTCTTTTATCCTCTGAAAACAAACTGATGAAACTGAGAAAATGAAAACAAATGGATGAAACTGTGGATGTGACTGTCTGTGTTAGGTACATACATAAATTGTGGAAAGCATCAAGTGACAAACAGATCTAAATAAAAGAACAAGTATACAAGGATGAATGAAGAAATCTGAATGAATAAAAGCACACTGTCATGCAACATGGAAGTAAAGACTGGTGTAAATAAGTGGCATCAGTTATACCTACAACAAAACAACGTCGGTCTACAGGTGGGCTGTGAGCCTGAAGGTGTGTTACAAAGCATATTTTAGTTCAATAATCCTTCACAGCCTCTACTGGGCTACCAATATTGCACACATCCAAAATTCTGCACATAGTAACCACCATATGATTAAAAATGGTAACATATACAGCCACATATAAAAACTGCAACATGTGTTTGGAAAGACAGGTAAACATACACATCAGTCTCACTGCCTCAAATACAAACTGGTTACAGCCCCGATCAGCCTCTCTTCAGTCTGCTGGTCTATAAACAATATGACCTGAGCAATTAGTTCCATCAAAGACCAGAGCGGTGACAGAATCAGGCAGCCACATTTCACAACAGTCTGAACCATAATGACTCACAGAAAGGCTTTGGTCAAGAAAGGAAATCATTCCCTCAGAGAAGGATGTCAGTATAACCAACTTAATTGCAAAGAGATTTGAACACAAAAGGTCAGGTTTTCCCCCCGAAAAATTCATGCAGGCAAGGGAAATTGCTCTGCATGGCTTTCTTTTTTCTCCACACAATACTAATGGAGGAATTTCCAAGTGTGCGAGGCCACAACCAGACAAAAAAAGAACAAGGTATGCAGTCTGCGAGTTAACCTACTCTGCTACTTGAAAAAAAAAATTGCCTTCAATTGACCCAGCACTGATTTTTTTTTTTTCAGAGCTCAGGGGGGCACCACAGTAGACATGAATACAAGATATGCACAAATGTGTGCAGTATCAGCCACGCAACTTCTTCGAGCAAAGGATTTCATTCTGCCTGCCTGAATGCTCATGAGACTAGCTGGTTCAAGTTTCAGGCGGCCCCTAATACACTCTTAATTTCATGACATCCATAATTCAAGATGTCTTTACCCTAACAATGCTTTTGCTGTCCTTTTCCATGAAGACATGAGAAGCATATATACCTGTTGTGGCACATGAGATGGAAGGCAATGTCAAGTTTGGCACTATGGGCTGAGGTCAGTCTATGTTTTCCAGACAGCAGACTCTCAAATGCTTAGCATACAGGCATATTTTGGGAAAAGAGAAACATTCCTGCTCTCTCACTGATCATGTGTATTTGTTTTATCTTCTTTCTCCCCGATACCGGACGTCCCACTGCTGCCTGCATATCTTGGCATGTTGTCAAAGCGGCAGACAGAATCATATGAGATTTCATGCATGACAGTCTTCACTCACTGATCAAACCTTTCAACTTGGCACACCAAGACAACACGGCATTTTCATTCCCTGGTGAGCCTAGCACTCGAAGAACGTCTTGTCTACTTTCGTCTCTCTGCATATTACTTTTGCATTTATCATATTATTCTACTTTTATACATATAGAATATGCTGACATCGTACTGATAAACAGGTCTGACAACTGTGGCGTCTACCTTGGACTGGGTGAGCTCCTGCGAAGCCAGCTGAATGAGGTCCACAGCCATGCGCGAGTCTAGGTTGTCCAGCGTCTCACTGACGATGCGCTCAATGCAGTTCAGGATCACGATGCGGTGGTCAAGGGACAGCTGGGAACACGACAACGACATTAAAGCCTCTCATTAACTGCCACTTGACGCGAGTCGGGTTTTGTCCACACTGAAAAATAACAGTCTTGTTTACTGTGGCTTGAGATGCACTTCCGCTTATATTCCCAGCAAAAGAAATAATGTTATGACTACTTTCAGAGGAACAGTGTTGTTGTTCCATGGAAATGATGTCAAAGTACTTTTTACTTTCTATGTTTCTTGCTGTTTGTCAGAAAAATAACATGGAATAGCACTGTATTGCCGATATACTTTTTCTTTGTCACTGTGAGATAAACTGTCTTGTATTGCACTGTATTGAATTATACTGCATTGTATTGCATTGTGCTGTGCGATATTGAACTCCATTGTATTGTACTGTATCATGTTGTAAAGCATTGTATTGTACTGTTATTATAATATTCTACGTTACACAGCATTGCATTGTACAGTGTTGTATTGTATTCTACTGTACTGCATATTCTATACTGTATCGAACTGCACTGTATTATGCTGTACTGTACTGTACTGTACAGAATTGCACTGTACTGCCTTGTACTGTTTTGTACTCCATCATACTGTACTGTACTGTATTACACTGCCTTGTATTGTACTGCATTATATTGTACTATAACCAGTCAGATACTGGACTGACTTATTTACAAAGAGAGAAGCCACGAAAGGAAGCAAGGTCACAGCAAAGTTTATCTTGAGTGAATTTGTGTGCATGCATCCACATGATGCAAACCAGCAGAGGCCTTTGGACAAAACGACGTAAGTGGACTGTCGTGTGTTGGTGTCAGTGTGCTCAGTTTTGACAGTGCATTGCTTGTGATTTTCTTTGGCCACAAACCTATCATTGCTGTCAATGTGCATGGTTTGATTTTCCGTTGTCACAAATGTCAGTGACTTCAATGTGCTCCGTTTGATCTTCCTTGGTCACACACTGCATGTGCCTTCAGTGCACCTGGTGTGGCACTCCTTTGTCACAAATGTCATAATCTTCAAAGTGCTTGGGTTGGTTCTGTTTTTTTCTGTCAATGTATTCAATTTGTTTCCCTTCATTAACCTTCATCATTACTATGAATGCTTGGCTGTCTCTCTTGCTCAGAAAAGAAATGACAAACAAAAAACAGACAAAAACTGAGTGAGATACGTTGCTCCGCAGCGATTCTCCCACCCAGCGGTAAAACAATGACAATAACAAACAACAACAACAAAAAAAGAAAAAAAAACCCCACACAGGGTTGCAGAGTCTCGCATCAGTTGAGAGACAGGATTTTGTACACCCCCCAGTAAAATTCTCAGGTATTTTCACTCCCCTTGCACACTTTTTGGTAGTTTTCATTCTAACAACCTTCATTTTCTTTAAAAACAAACTAAGAACAAAAACAAAAACAAAAAAAATGATGTTTTACTTGAATGTGCAGTTTGTCGGCGATCACTGATCAAGTTTCATGAAAGGTCTTCATTGACTGGTTGAAGAAATGCGTCATTCCTCACAAGAAATTAGTTTTTAAAAGGGAAGCAGTCTTCACTTGCACAATACTGTCCCTGCTCACCAAAGTAAAATGTAAACATCATGAATGTGGCTTTTCTTTGACATCAGTTTGTCTTTGGTTAAATTCATTTAACCCTTTAACCACTGACCTACCCCACATGCTGCTGCTGGCCAACATTTGAACAATTGATCTGCTCTGTTTCACCTGTCATGGGAACTATTCTACTTCTTGTTACTATACCAGGAATTCATCAGATTGCAGTGCCTTGGCCGCTGGACTGATTGCTTTTGAAAACGACCAACATGCTTTCAACTGAATCACCAATTCCAATTAAAGATTTTTCGTCATGTCTGACAATGCAGTTAATGATCGTGACTAAACTACATGCTATTTAGCTGATTTTAAGCACTTCAAACACTGTTGAAATGATTTCAAGCCAGCTACAAAAAAAAGGCAGTTTATCACTCATTTACAGTGTTTACCTCAGCACTGTGAAAGCCAATTCCTGTCCAGAGAAACTAACCCTGACAGTCCATTCAAAACCACAAAAGTATTGAAGTTACAAGATACCACTTTGGAAAACTGTTTTGCTTCGTTTCAGTTCATGCCATTAACTTTCTATATTGTTGTTTCATATTTAGGGTGGGTTTTTTTTTTCCCTCAAATGAAAAGGTCCCTCAGTATCAAAAGAACATTTCCCTCAACTAGACTTCCCGACACTTTGTCTTGTGTAGTAAATAGATCTCCAAAATGTACTGTTGATTTTCCTTGCAGTAAGGCATGTGTCCAAAGCTTTTGAGGTTTCAGATGAAGCACTGCCACAATCATTACTTTCTGTTCATGATGTAGCCATTTGCAATGCCTCCAAAACCAGTTTAATTGTGTGTGTGTGCGTGCGCGTGCGTGTGTGTGTGTGAACTTTTAGAGGTCCAGGTGCCCTTAAATTGACAGACAACTTGGACATTAGTGTGGACTACATAAACATGTCTCAAGGCTGAAGCTGAATAGAACATGAGTGACAATGACTTAGGTGACCCAGATTTGGTGACTCAGCCTGGATGTGCTGAATCATTGCTGTGCACCCATGTAACTACGGTGCATACTAAACAGCACAAGCGCATAAAACTTAATTAAATTTGATATGTTTCCAGTTAACATTGTTGTAATTGTTTGTATGTTTCTTCCCTCTTGAAGGGAAAGGTGAGACATCGGGTGGGTCGAGAGGGTGGGGAGGGGGTCCTGGGTCAATTCAAATAAAAGAAATTGTCCAATGCTTTGAAAAATTCATCTGAAAATGAGTGTATGTTTTAGTAAAAATAATTTGGTACTTGAAATTATGATCTGAAATAATTGCTGTCATCAACATTACTGTATCTAATATTCAATATATCTTTCCATGATTTTTTCGCCCCATTTTCGGTAAGCATAAACAACGTTTGTATCATTCTTGATTTCAGTGAAGGATACCATCCCCCACCCAAACTGCGGGGATGACAGTGGCGTGATGAATACCTTGGTGTGTTTCTTGAGGTAGGAGTGACAGGCACTGAGCACCAGCAGCGGCCTCTTTTTGCCCAGGTCGAAGAGCGCTGTGCTGATAACCTCCTTGGTCTCCTCGTCCTTGTCGTGGGCCGCATCAATCAGGGCCATGGTCATGTCTGACATGTACAGAAAGGATGCCAGTGATCTTTACCTCTATTCCTTTGTTTTTTTTCTCTCTCTCTCTCTGCCCCGCCCTCACCCTCTCACATTTGTAGACATCCAATGATAAAACATACGCAAGACTACACACACACACACACACACACACACACACACAAAGTATGTATATATGCACACAAAAACCAAAGAGAACTGTTTCTCTCTTTTACTGATAAATTACATGTAATGATTTTAACGTTCAAGTCGCTTATTTCTGGAATTGCTTTATTCACATTCTACTACAATTTTTTGTGCTGAACTGTTTTTCCTCAATCCATAAAACAAATATATGTGCTCTCACACACATAAACATAACTCACTACTCCATACATGCATTCCTATTTCCTGTCAAAATTTACTGTAGATCAGTGAAATTCATTGCGAAATATAAGCACATGCTCCAGACTCCTTATTCAATGGATATATTTAAATCTCAAAACACCTGTAATCAACTTGTCAAGAAAACATTTTCATCTGACATCCATGATTAAGCATAGAAGCTATTGCCCCCAGCTATTTCCATCTCCAACAACCATGAATTATTCAATATTGAATTGTAATATCCAATGTGTATCACATCAAGATTCACCATGCTCATAAGTCATCAGTCTGTTCTGTTTCAAAGCTTCATTCATGGGATAGAATAATGAAGTGGAAGAGAACAAGTGAAAGTAACAGTAAACTATTCCTCCATCGTTATGAAAATGACGTTTTAAGATACGGTTGGAGAAAACAAAGCAAACAAGCAGAAACACTATTATTGAAACCAGGATCTTTAAAGGAAAGTAAGAGGACTTTACAAGCATTTATAAGGACAAACTGCTATCCTCTTTATTTAAATCATCATTATGCCACATGCCACTGTTTAAATGACATTTACACATCTGTTAATCTTACATATTAGGCAAGTTCGTTCTCACTTTGAACATTAAAATTTCAACGCATTCATTACACCACATCATTACAACTGCTGAAACATAGAATGTGTAATTTTTTTTGTCTTTTTTTCATAATTAAGTAATGGAGCTAAAATGTTGCTTGATCAGATACTACACATGGGACATGGGACCTTAAAACCAGGGGAAAAGAACATAATACATTATCCATGTAAGTGTCTATTAAGTGTCTATTTTAAATGACAGAAATAGCAAAGTGATTGACCATTCAGATCAAGCTCAAGCCCCAAGGTCTAGCCTGAGGTTAACAGATGCAGTGGAGACAATAGAAATGCTGTAACATGTAACTGTAATTCTGCCAGGTGTGTTCAATAATAGAGCTGAATCTATGAATCTCTGGCTTGACATAAAATTCTAACTTCAATGAAGCATTCTTTTCATAGTCAGCATGGCCCTTTCTTTCCAACTGAGAAAAGCAAATACAAGAAACTAACTGCGAATTGAAAAAAAAAGGCATCACAGTATTGTGACAACTACAAATCCACACCAGGTTTTCACTGTATCAACTTTTCCCGACCCTTTCTCATTCCTTTTCCACTTTACAACTCTTGCCTATTGTAACTTTAACTTGGCAGTTTTCAATCCCTGTCCCCTCATCCTACTCAAGGAATGTCTGGGTAAGTGAACTGGGAAATTTCAAACTGTTTAGTGACACGTTGGAATGAATTGGAACCAGTTCAAGAAAACACAAACTATAAAGTGTAGCAGCCTTGGTGTATGATACTTTTACTGCCGCTAATGGGTAGTCTCAGTTTAAAAAGAAAAAAATCGGTGGGGAATTCTAATTAACCAAAGAGTCACAATGCTTCAAGCTGAGTGTATTCAACATATTCACTAAAAGTGACAGTGTTTTGCATGAAAGATAAAATGGTTCCTCTTTTGGTTTAAAGTGTGCCATGCATGTACCTAAAGTATTTTTTCCCCATGTACATACATTTTTGGAAGAAAAAATACAGTGTTAATCTAATGAACAGCCTGCCTGTAAATCTAAAGTAACTGGCCTACTTCACTGAATGTCATGTGACACTACCCATTTTTCTTCTCTGTCATTATGAATTTTATATGCAGCCCAAATAAAGCTACCGAACAATGAGTTTGATCGCTGAGACCATCTTAAGACCTAAATTAAAAATAAAATGAAATTTATGGTTTTAAGCTTAGTGCAGCTCTTGTGGCAGTTTGTTAAATGAACTTGAACATGTTAATCAAATACACATTTGCATACACATAATCATTCTTTTAATCTAACATTGGACATGAATATAATGTGCATGGGGTGGGAAGTTATATTCTACCATTCTTACAACTGATTGTCCTCTTCACAATAGCAATGCAGTTTTCAAGATCACCACTTTGCTCATGATCACATGATATAATCCTCTTCTTTTATTCTGATGCTGTCAGTGTCATCTACTGATGAGTATATACCAAGACTTGTTTAGGCAGGATTAACATTCAATACAGGCACAATTTGTAACTAATAGACTATAGCTCAAAAGTCTGTTGAATGTACTGCAGTTTTAATGTATGATCAATATTGGTTCATAAAAGCAAACACTTCAGAATAAGTAATTTCGGTACTGAAAGCGACTGACGACATACAGTAGACACAGATCAGTCATCGAGTCAGTTGTCAGATGCAGACGACACTTTTGTTTTCAGCTTCCCTTTATCCTCAAAAATGCGGAAAACGATAAACAGCACACACAGAAACATAATTTGCACACTCACCATCGACCTGGCCGCCGGTGGCCCTAACTGAGTCGCCTTCAGGGCCTGGCATTATCATAGAACAGCGTCAGGTTTCCTGACGAAAAGTCTGCAGAAGTTTCTGATGACAACTCCCTCACATACACTGTCATGTGATGTCGAAAGGAAGACTTCCGGAGTTAAATCAAGGGAGAGAAAAATTCTGTCGGGCCGTTCAATTATTGACATTGGTTTCTTCCCCTGTATGGGGCACAAACGGGCCGTCACGCCAGGACTGTCCTGACTAGGAGTTTTGTAATGTCGAAGAGGTTCTCAGAAACGATTCATCATCTGTTCAGTTACTTGGATTGCTGCGTATTTATCTGCATGTTTTGTATTCTATAGTATATCAGCGTTACTTTGCTCTCAGTTTTGTATTTATTTGTAGTTTAATTGACTGTTTTTGTACTGTGTGTTAAATAAGTGTTTCCGAATTGTTGCTCATTTTGTGTGTGTGTGTGTTTATTTGAATGAGATATTACTTGTCTGTTTCGCATTGTATATGAAGTAAGCAATGCTTTGCATCGTTTATTTGTATTTTCTTATCTGCATGATATTCTATGCTAAATTAGCGTTGCTTTGCAGTCTGATTCTATGTGTTTATTTGCACTTTGGCGTCATATCTCACACTACTATTCATTTGAACCTCTTCCAACACCCATTCGCGCCTCCTGTAGTGTTACATAGTCTGTTACAATCAAGTTTAGCAATTTCAATAGTTGTGTTGTCTTCAAGACTACGATTTCCAGGCTAATCCAAGTTATAACTGATGA
>LFLW010915524.1:822-12141 GCA_001262575.1 Conus tribblei | reverse complement strand
ATCCCTCCTCCTTCCTGCCGATTCATGCTTTAGTAATTGCTGTACATAGCTACTGCAGCAACAGTAGTAGAAGGTCGACAGCAGTCGTTTAAGTAGTTGTTTGGGTAATGATAAACCCGTGATAGCAGCAGCTGCGGTAGCTTAATCAAAATCGTCGTTATTTGTCTTCTTTGCAGCTTTCGGATCTCCCGCAAGGATGGCGGTTCCAGGAAGCCCTTGACGTCATTGGTCACGTGTCACAGCGCGTGGTGATGATCTACATTCCGCGCATGAGCAGCGAACGTCCCACGAGCATTTTCAGCGAGTGCCCCCATTTCGGCGGCACCGGGTTTGCTTATTACGTGGATCGTGACATAGTCAAGGTCAGCTGCTTATTTTCTCTCTCTCTCTCTCTCTCTCTGTCTCTGTCTCTCTCTCTCTCTCTCTCTCTCTCTCACACACACACACACACACACCACACGCACACGCACACACACGCGCGCGCGCGCGCGCGCACAAACATTCAGGCACGATTGGTAACGATCATAAGAGTTTAATGAAAAAGTCATCGACAAATCTTTGCGTTTCACCTTCCACCTTTCATCTCTTACGTATAAAGAAATCAGGAGCTATGCGAAGTTCATTCCTTAGGTGCTTAAAGGCCAGTGAGTGATGAGCGAAATGTCATCCCTTGAAACAAAAATGGGGGGCGGGGATGTGTACTTACCACTGTTCAGTTGAAGGGGAACACCGTTTGAACACCCTTTTTCAACTCATGTTTACTGTTCAATATCTTACGTGACCTCTACTGGTGTGGTGAACACGGGCGTGGACTCGCCTCAACAATGAGGCAGTCAGTTTGTTGAGGGATGTGGTCACACGCCACAGTTAAGGTTTTGCACCAAATCACTACATAATGCAGGTAAGCGGATCGAGGCCCAGCACAGAATTGAGCCAGCATTTCTTATTAAACTGGTAACTGATCAAAAGAACGATTCAACCGTCATTTCATCGATTTTGGGGGGGATTTCCACCACCAACACCATTCACAATCTTCAAATACATGACTTTCCACCTGGGTGACGTCACATTTCAGGCCTTTGCACTCACCCGTGGCCCTATCTTTGCGCCATCTGGTAACCCCCAAATAGTCCCATTCCTTTGATTTTAGTCTGTCTGTTGGGAACCGCCTGGCATGTTCCTCGATGGCCTGTGAAAGAGAACGAGGAGAATCAACTTTCTTACACAATAAAAATTATCCAAACTTGTTTGGCTGTACTACGATGTTTTAATGGGCAATGCATACAAGACATAAATATAAATATTTTGCTTTCCAAATCTGGGAAGCTAATGCCGTCTGATGACCCGATTCCAGTAGTTTCTTCACGAAATGTCATTTTACAAATGTTGTGTCGACTTAGGCTCTGTAGCAATACTCCAACATTCTTTATTTTCAGCACAACCAGTTCACACTACGCATTTGGGTAGGTGCCAACCAACCTACACTTGATCTGTTTTGTCGACTAAGGTTTTAAAAGCAATAGTCCAACATTCAATGTCAGTACTCCAACATTCCTGATTCTTAGTACACCCGGTTCACGCTTGGCATTTGTGCAGGTGTGCAATAACCTGCGCGTTTAGAGTGTTGGTACTTGAATGATGTGAGACATAAACATTTTACAGCATACCTTGTTCAGAGATGTCTCACCTGATGTAATTTTTGAATTTCTGAAACATTTTTGTCATAAACCTGATCTGAGATGTTACAGAAGAAAGATTTTTAGCCAAATTTCCGGTGTGTTTTTAAAAGGTATGTTTTAAAGGATTGTATGAATGAATGACTTGTGAGTTGACTTTAACGTGGTACCAGCCCCGACATGGCCCTTTGCGGTCGGCTGGGCTATGAGCAACATTACCTTCTGACTTAACCTGCGCATGTTCTGTTTTGTCAGCTTAGGTTCTTTACCAATATTCCAGCGTTCTTGATTCTCAGAAACCGCAGTTCACACTTGGCAATTTGTGTAGGTGCGCACCAACCTGCACGTGATCTACAACGCGGAGGAAGCCTGCATGGCCACAGTGCAGTTCTCCCTCCACGTGCCAGGCAAGCGGCACACGCGCGTCATTCGCCTGCACGCCACCGGACACAACTTCTACCACAACCTGTATGAGGACTACTCCAGCTTCACGTGCGTGACCAGCCAACGGCTGAACAAGTACCTGCACCTGTTACGGGACGTGCCGGTCATGTGGGATGCCAGCTTTTTCCAGGACGACCGCGAGTCCAGCAGTGACACGGAGGGGGAAGCTGTCGAAGACACGAGTCTCATGGAGACTGATAACCACCTCCCGTCCAACGTCAGTCAAAGCGTGATGAGCAGCCACGAAGATGGTCATCGCTGCATCAAAGAGAAGTGCTTTCAGAACCCACCTGGTGAAACAGTCGTGCAGGAAACTCGTCGTTATGAAACGTTCATCGGGGAAGAATGCTGGAGAAGCTGCTTAGACACGTCAGACTCCACACCCGAAGAAGGTGACTGGTATGAAGCCAGAGGTTTTACAGACCCTGATCCTGGTGGAAGGGAAACCTACGGCGGTTGCTCAGACTTTGAAGAAATGGATTGTACTAGTGACCTCGACAACTCGATGTTTCACAACCCGATGAGATGTCGTCGGCCTTCGCTGGAACATGGCGACTACGTCGCCATCCTGTCTCATCCTCAGGGTCTGAAGAAAAGTTTTTCCGTCGGTCCAGCGGCTCTGTACCACCCGGAAGCCCTTGAAAAGCAAAGGATCAATTTCCAGAACCAACGGAGACTGTCTCGGAGTCATAGCGAAACTCATGCAGGCCATCCTGCTGTGCACCTGATCAACGACCGTTTTAAGATGTGCAAAAACCGTATCTATCACACGGAGTCCACTTTCGGTTGCAGCGGAGCTCCCGTTTTGCTGTTCAAGCGCTGTTTGCGGCGTCTGAAGATTCCTGTGGTAGACTACAGCCAGCACTCGGGCACGTGTTTCTTTAAGAATGGCGAGAAACTTGGTTTTGCCACCTGCTTCACACCGCCCGTGTTTTCACAGTCAGCCAGGGAATACGAAGATCTACAGCAGTGCTACTCTGTTATCAGGAAACAGGAACAGATCTTCCGCAAGGAAGAAAAGCGTCACAGCAAGAGGTTTGAAACGCCGGATTCTGCTGCCGAGTCAACGCACATCGTGCCTCGGAGAGCAAAATATCATTATGAAATGGAAAGGGGAGCGATCGTCAGGAGAAGGATTCTGTCTGCAAACAGTGCTGCTCACGTTGTGATTCCACACAGTTCTCCTTTGCGAAGCTTTGTTTCTGCAAACAGTCGAAAATCACCAGCACAACTCTGGACCAATGGTTCTACTACTTTCGGCGATTTCCAGTCAGAAATTCTTTTTTCAAACAAGAATGATTCCATGCTAAGAGATCAAAACAACGTCGCCTCCAGCAGGTCTTTACCATGCACAGAACGAGGCAATGCAAGCACATGTGATGCTTCAGCCACACTTGCAGATTTCACCTGTTTCAGTAATCTACGAAATACCGAAGGAGATGAGTGTCAAACAGAATCTGTATCACTCAATCGTAGTGCTGAAGATAGAATTTTTGACACGAGCCTGTGCAGCTTAAACAGTTCGAATCTAGATCATCAGGTTGTTTACACTTTGAAAGGTGGTTCAGGGTACAGAATTAACAGGAAGAATTCCAGAAAGTTTGCTTGTTCACTAACAAAGCCTGTCCAGGAAGAATGCGCGATGGAATTTCGCGGGCTAACGACCGAGACAAAACGCAGTATTGGAGCCTGGCTTTCTACTCAAAAAGAAAACTTGACGCCAGAAACCGGACACAAAGTTTTCAGCTTGCACATGTCTGACGATCAGGAAACTTGCCAGCAAGGCACAAGCACACACAACACTGGTGCAAGCCAACAGAAGAATTCATTTAGACAGCAAAATTCTGAAAGTAGCTGCAGCAGTGACAGTTCTGACGAGTTTCCAGTCGACACGAGTTCTCTTCAGAACTGGAATCATGCGTCTCCATTCAAAGTTCCCCACAAAGATTCTGACAGTTGTTCTGAAGGTTTTGACGGTTGTAATGGCATAAGGACAATGCATACCGTGAACAGGGCGCGTGTTTTCATGACTCCAGATGGCCCAGATGAAAGCGAGGTTCCTGCTGTTTTAAAGTATGAGGATGAGATATCTTTTAATGCAGGTTCTGTTGATCACATGTACGGCAGTCACCAGGACACAATTTGTAGCGCAGACCGTGAGGACATCAGTGAAATCAGATATACGTTTAAACTCACGGTCATGGAAGAATCAAAGGATTTGTATGAACCTTTGTCAGACTCTTCTTCTCAGACAAAGCTGGA
Source organism: Conus tribblei (assembly GCA_001262575.1). NCBI lineage: Eukaryota > Metazoa > Mollusca > Gastropoda > Neogastropoda > Conidae > Conus > Conus tribblei. The sequence continues at coordinate 7,759 of LFLW010915524.1, read as the reverse complement.
TAAACTGTGCAACTACCAATATCACGTCAATAAAACTGAGCATGATGAAACTGTAAACGTTTCAGAGGAAAGAGAACATTCAAGAGGCACAAGCGAATTGATTGAGACTGGAACAGAAACGACCTTTTCCGTACCTGACCTACGTTATGAGTTACCGGCTTCTAATCAGGATTCGGATGAACAAATGGGACGTGACGATTTTGCCACTAAAAGTAATGAAAGTTGGCTTGTTTCTGAAACTGTCTCGGATTACCACACTGATTCCAATTCCAGTGACGAAACGCTTTCAACCTGTTCCACAACAGAATACCAGCAGGAACTTGATGACAGTCTGGAAACTGAAATTCTTCTCACTGACGATTTTATGAGTTCCAGCAAGCATCTAGAACTGACTACATCATACGGTATTGCTGACCACCCAGAATCCGAACGAAATAACTTGGTCAGTCATCAAAGTGTAGTGGACCATACAGGAACTGCTTTTTCAGACAGTGACCAAGACATGGACAAAAACGAAATGCACGACCAACTGTGTCCAGTGTCTGTCGGCCCAAGTGACCATAATCCACAGCTTCCTCTACAGATGTTGACAGATACGTTAATAGAAAATACAAAACGATATCAGAATCCAGATGGTGACTCAGAGGCTGAGGAAGAAGCGAAAAGTCATCGAGCATCCTCAGAACCAGTCCTTGAGGCGAGCTTCAACGAATGTCGACCATCTGAGGAGGAACAATGGTGGGAAATTCCCCTGGAATCAGAGCTAAGCCAGTCAGAAACACAACAAAAGGCAGAATCGGAGAGCAACTGTCAGTACCATGCAGACGTTTGCCCATTTCAAGAAAGTGAAGAAAGTACGTGTTCTTCAGAAGAGTCGTCTCCACAAAAAGGTTCACGATTGTGGCAGCCAGTGACAGATTCGCTGTCATGTACAGTGGGTGTGAAACCATTGGATGGCACCAATACAGACCAGTCATTAAAAGCAGACCAAGAACCATGGTCAGACCACCTCAGTCACAGGCGAACATCATCTCCAATCAATGTTGAACTGAATGATTCCAACCAAGAGCCATTAGTCCAGATACAGCGTTCCTCTGAACAAAACACAAAACCAGAGTTTCAACGCGAGTCGGACCAAAGCATACATAGCCAGAGTGATCAGCAAGGGTCCCAGAAGAGCGTAGAAGAAGAAAAAGATATGGAGCGAGAGTTGCGCGCTCTTTTACCCGAAATCTTTCACGATGACAGAAAAGCTGCAAGTTCCAGACTGACAGAAATCAACACGTTGAATGAAGACTGTTCCCATGGTGATCCTCATGTTGAGCAGAATCTTGCGCGTGTGTCGTCTGAAAAAATATTTGATAACCATGTTCAGCAGGAAGCGTCTGAAGAAAAGGCCCGGAATGAAACGCTGGACTGTCGGTTTGTGGACAAAAGCAGTTCCGCGTCGCTGAATGATTCGTCGATGCAGCTACAGTATCCCAGAAACAGGTACTCTCTCAATGAACTGAAAAGGTTGACATCTGAGTGGAAAAGAGGTTGTGGTGACCAACAGAGTGACGAGTTATGGGCAGCAAAATGTGCCTGCACAAATGAGTTTGCGTCCAGCTTGCGGGAAATCATTGACCGAATTTCCAAAACAGACATTCCGTATTTTGATAGTTCGCAGGGTCAGAAACACAGATACCTGCAGCTTAATAACATTAAGAATTATCTGAATGAAATCAATCGATTACTGGCACCGCTGTTCAGTGAGTCGGGCAAATGTAACCTCGCCAAGAGTGTACAATGTTCTTCACATGGACCAATTCATCAGTATAACTTGGGGCCAGTGTGTGGTCCGAAAGCCAGTGTAAAGGAAGGTATCATGACGACCTGTCAAAGTGTACAGCAAAGATCAGACGTTCGAAATCAACCTGACTGCACATATCCCCCACATATTGTATACAGAAAGAACACCCATGCAACACAAGAAAATGCACGCTGTTCTCTTCCAAAAGAACGTGTTTTGGGTGCTTTAAATATTCAAGCCAGACAGCAATATCCAGATGAAGCCTGCCATTTCAATAATTATATCTTTGATCCAGTGATCGGCTACATAAAACCTCACCAGCGACAGATAAGTGGAAAACCGCTGTCCCACACAATACAGAAAATTCAACCAAATAACTACCTTCTTTCTGCGCTTTCCAAATCATCGACTGACCCTAGTTTGTCTGGCAGGATATCTAACACTGGAAATGGCAGTGATAGCCTGCAATGTGCTCATAGTTCCAGGCTTCATGTTCCGGTAGACAAGGCCAGAAACACGACCGTGCTTTCTTCCACTCAGATGAAAAGTCAGCGTGAAAACTATGAGTCATGTTTTAGCATGTATCAACCAACATCTGGTTGCCGGTTTGACGAGTCAGCATTTGAAAGAAGTAAAGTCAACAGTTCTTTCTATCTCAAAAACAAAGAACAGCCAACCATTGTGCCTCAAAGATCAATTTTTTGGCAAGAGCATAACGCCATGGCTGCCATCAACAAAAACGAGTTTTCACAGAAATATACAAACGCAGAACATGCTGACACCTTTCAAGGTTCTGACCACCCCTCAGCCACTGTGAATTCTTTGAAGTTTGGTGCAATAGGCTCTGCGCCAATACACAGAAATGTGGGATTTTCCCAACAAACCAGCATGAACCACAGGATGCCAGCGGGACACCTGAATGGCTCAAACACTGGGGATGCAGTTCCAGGTACTGTCGACGGAAGAATTTCTCGCCACATCTGGATTCCAGGCAAAACGGCAAACCTTGATCAAAGAGACAGATATCGAGAAAATCATCAAACTTGGGCTGTCACCCGGACAGACCCGTTCTCAGACAAACAGTGTTTGTCTAAATCGTTGGAAAGCACCCACAAGCCAGGCAATGAAGTGTATTCAGGACAACACCAAAGAGGGATGCATTGTTCGTTTTCTTGGCCAAGGACTTTTACGTGGCAAACAAGATCAGACGCCAATTCCAACCCAATGCCACGTTCTTCATATTCTGTGTCAGATCAGCTGATGATGACACCTGTCATAAACGAGCCACTGCCCGCCGATTGCGTGCGTTACCAGCATGAATCTGTCAAGTTTGATGCTAGTCTTAGTTCGAGTCCAGCCGTCGCATCATCTACAGACAGTTCTTTTCACTCTACTCCTGAAATTTCACAGGGAGAACGGGAGAATGCTGCAGATCGAAAGGAGTGGCGTTTTTCTGGGGCTAAAGTATCTGAAACGGGTAAAGCTTGGGACAGTTATTCAAGAGCGACCGATTCCCTGTGGACTTTCATGACGTCGAGCGGTATGTGTTACAATCCAGAAACAGCAGAATCAGAGGTGGAATGCAAAGGAAGCCTCTTGACTGACGCTTGCTGCAAAAGGGAAACTCAGAGCACTTTTGCTTCATTTCCCAGCATGAAATCTGAGGATAAAACAAAGATTAATGTATCATCCCTGTCCAAGGCTTTTGACAGATTCTTGAGCTCCGATGTCGATGATGATGGATATACTATGAACTGCTATAGGAACATAGAAAATCAAAACCGTCCAGAACAAAGATCGGCAGATTCGCAATTTTCGATTCAAGATCATGGGGAGCAGGTAACAGGTATTGGAGAACTACTTGGGATTTGTGCTGAAGCAGACAGACAGAGACCGTCTCAAGCTCTGCTGGAATTCAGCCATTGCAAAGGCATGGCCTTTAATGGCGCCGCTCATCACTCTCCCGTGACGACAAGAAAAGCCGACAATTCGTTTGAAGAATCAGCCTATGCAGATATAGGCAAAGATTCAAAGCATGCATTTTCTACTTCATTTGACAGACTTCTTGACAGCAAGTCACAAGATGGAGCGGAAGTCGGAACGGTTGAATGGTGCCATCCTTTCAGTCGTCTAAGCGGGGCCAAGTCCTTGAAATCCCCTGAGTCTTCAGGGCATCGGGGTTGTCATCAGAAATCGCGTTTATATGACCTGACTGATGTTGTCCGTGTAGTGCTGGAAATGGGGGTGATACGTCCTGAGAACAGTTCCCAGTATGAAGCTCTAGTGTCGTCCAAACATCGCCAGTTTGATTCGCACGAAGAGCTTTCCAAGAGGTCAGCGCATTTAAGTTACAGATCCAGTTCAAAAGGAAGAGACGATTGCTTCTTGAACTCCGATGGTGTCAGCAAAAGTAGTCCGGAGTCTGTCGACAGCCGTCCATCCTTCAAAATAAATCGAACATCGGTTTCCTGTCGTAAAGAACTACGCGTTGTTAATGATCTGAACCAGAAATATCCGCAGGAGCGAACCCAGTTTCTGGATTCCTCTCAAGACGATGTCAGTGAGGACTGCGGGATACTAGACAACGAACGCCATGATTTTGCAGCGTCCAAATCCCGTCAGAAAAATCAGGTTAGAGGAAGATATGTGATCGTTTCTGATCCCAGGGGAAAGTCGGCTGGAGGTTTACTGCTTGGTTCACAACCACCCGGGTCTAGTAGGCGACGTGTTCTGGGCGACAGTACTGGCCTGCCTCACAAGAATTCTGAAGTTAATGTAGTAACGAAAAAGAAGAGAGTTCTCTCCCATGATAGTCGCCACAGACGAAGCCGTTCACATGAGAGCGAGTCGTTCATGCCTCAGATAGCATCGCACCATCCAAATGCTCCATCTTGTTTCGCCGGCTGTGACTGGCAGCGCATGGATCACACACACTTCTGTTGCCCTGAAGTTTCCAATCCATCGGGGTTGCCATGGAACGATGCACCACACACCTACTGCAGCCCTTTTTGTTTCATGCACCCACTGGTTCAAAACCCAGTCAGAGGATTGTATCCACCGCCTCTACAACCTCACCAGTGCCTACGCGACTGCCTTTGCCGACATTTTGCAAGGTGTAGCGATACAAATCTAAGTAGAATTGTATCACCCAGTTCCATTCGGCCTGATACCCACCAATGCTGCCTGACAGACCAGCGTTCGTCCTGCAAGGAGCCATATGACTTGCTATCAAGAAAACTAGAGAACTACCAGACTGACGTTGTTGAAGCCAACAATGATGACGCATGGAGGCAGCAAGCATGTATTCCCACCTTCGACACTTTGGACATGTCTTTCTTGGTCACCTTGAATGATCTCGGTATCGTTCAAGCCCTGCGTTCAGATGATGGAAAGGTGATGTCCAAGCCACCAGACAGACCAAACCCACCCCGCGAACAATGCAGCTCGGAGACGGCGTCCAGCCGCGGGATTTACGCCAAGAACAAAAAGTCGAAGGGAACTGCGAAGGCAAACCGTTACACCAGGAGAGGGAGAGGCAAGACGGGGGAAAGACATCTTGCGCGTCAGCAGTTCAAACATTCCGGGTCTGCTCACGAGTCAGAAGAACATTCCGAACCGAGGAAAGCAACGAGCGACAAGTCCTCATCCTCGCTGGAGGAACGAGAGAAAGACTTCGCCCGAACGCTCGAGAGCGGACAGTTATCCAATGATTCAGGCTCAGAGACGTCCGATCGCGAAGTCTGCTATGTGACGGTCCCCGTGGACATTCGCGTGAGGCTGGAGAAAGCGGCCAAATGGGTGTCCACCCAGTTGTTTGTGTGTCCAGACGTGCATTACCTGACACCCGGTGATGCCCAGACGTTCTCCATCCAGCAGAATCTCCAGGTGACATTTCAGATCATGGCTCTAAACGACTGAAATTCACAAAGGAAGCTTAACCAGCACAGAAGCAACACTCACTTGTACAGGTTATTACGGAGTGTGAAGAGTAGATAATGTAGACCGACTGATAGCATTGTGGGTGTCTCTCGTGTTAGCTCGTGAATTGAAGCTTAGAACGGACGTGATTAGTCGCTCTTCCAATAAACATACTGAGAGAAGGGAGTTTACCCTCTGTTGCCTTAGTGATGCTCCGCAGTTGAATGTGGGGTTCCATTTACTGTAGATCTGAATTACGGTCGACACACTTTTTACCAACAGAGACATGGACATTTTTTTTTCTGTGTGTTTTAATTGACAAATGGTTTTATTGGTCGAAATGTATGCATGCTTATCTGAGAACTTAGCAAGGGTTGAAGCTATGTACAGTGACAATGGTTTGAAATAGACTGTAATTTGAAAAGAAAATGGAGAAGATAAGTCTTCTATAGACAGATCTTCTTACATTTAATTTTCATACTATTCACCTTTTATTTATTTGCCCTTTTCTTCTCTGTTCTTTTGAGCACACCTGTGTAAATGTCTTTTGGGCTCAGGTGGGAAATGTACTTCTGTGTAGGAAAGAAATGATCTGTACGACACACGAACAGAATGTAAATGAACAGTTTGCTTTCAGAAGCTGCTCTTCCGCGTCAGTCCTTTGTTTCAGTTGGTGTTCTATCAGTTCAGTTGTACAGGCACATGCCTTTTTAAAGTCAAAGAAAATACCATCCTTTCTAAATATATAGTTTGAAGGCCGGTAACAGTAATTATAGTCTTTTGTACAGGTGATAAGAGTGCTCTTTTCACCACTTGCCCATTTGCCTATCTACTTGAAAGTCTGTCAATTGTCCGGACAAACTTCAGCCTCGAAGTGGGTTTTTTTTTTTAACAAACGCACACAAAAAGATGATTCATGGGTCCTAATAATAACAGGTGCACTTTTTTGGTGTATGTAGGTATGGGTAACAATTTCCAGAACACTGTGAAAAGGAAAACATTTTGTATTTAAGCGATTTAGAACAATACTGTCACTCAACAATACGTTCTCAGTTTCAAAATGTCAGATTTTTGTTATTTTTCAGTTTCATCTTTCAGATGTAGATCCCTACTATTAAGATGTATCAATTTCTTTTGTACATTTAAGTTGCCAGTCAGTGTATTCCAAACGTGAAAATATTATTGCCAAACCACTTTACAAAGCAATTATTGCCAAACCACTTTACA
>LFLW010906652.1:7540-23565 GCA_001262575.1 Conus tribblei | reverse complement strand
CTACAACTCCGGCCATAGGCTAGTACAATAGACATGGACAACATTGTTGTGGTTGTCCGTCACGTTATTTTAGCGAGCTATGGGCGGATGCTTGGCAGAGCTCATCTCATGTCCTGAAGTGCTGTGGGTTGGTTTGTTTGTTTCCCTGTCCTGTTAAATGCCGATATGGATCACAGGACCTTGAACATGCCTTGCCTGATCTTCAAGGACTGCGCGCACTTGAAGGGGGCTGGGTCACCAGCGGGTTGACCTTGGCAGTGGCGGATATCCCGCTCCACACTTGGGGGGCATGCGGCACTGTCGGGGCTCGAACGCGCAACCCTCGTGTGGAACGTCCGGTCTCAAGACTGCGGTTCAGGAATGGGTACTCCGGTGTGATGGTCTGTAAGTTGTGTGTGCAGTCACAGGCCAGGAGTCCCTGTACATTTTGAAATGGATGCCATGCATCCCGTCATAAACCAATCTGCAACAGAACTGCATTGATTATGCAGGGATGTGTGTGCCTGTGGTTCATCATCAGATGCGTACCGACCCATGGGTTATGATCAGATGCATACAGACCCATGGGTTATGATCAGATGCATACTGACACATGGGTTATGATCAAATGCATACAGACCCATGGTTATTATCAGATGCATACAGACCCATGGGTTATGATCAGATGCATACTGACCCATGGGTTATGATCAGATGCATACAGACCCATGGGTTATGATCAGATGCATACTGACCCATGGGTTATGATCAGATGCATACAGACCCATGGGTTATCAGATGCATACAGACCCATGGGTTATGATCAGATGCATACAGACCCATGGGTTATGATCAGATGCACACAGACCATGGGTTATGATCAGATGCGTACTGCTCACAAGTTGTCATTTCATTGCAAATTGAGCTCATGAACTGGAGTCCAGCAGAGCAGGAATTTCCAGTTGACAACTGCTCGTCACAATTGACCATTTTTTACATAGATGTCGGTGGCTTTTGTGGAGTTGGTTGATGAAATATTGGAGGCCAGGTTACACAGTGGTGTCCCTGGCTGGACTGGACTGTAGACCACTTGACATGACCTGGCTGGAGCTTAAGATCCTGTTCATTTCGTACATTAGGTCATGGTGTTTAGCTAGCAGTTGCAAGGTCCTGCTATCGGTTCAGTCCGAATTTTTTTTGTTTTTGTTTTTTTGTTTGTGTGTGCGTTTTGTTTTTGTTTGTGTGTGTGCGTGTTCCAAACTGCCAGTCTCTGGTTTGGAAAATCTGACAATTTGAAGGCTGTCATTTGTAGGTAATTTTCTTTTTTAAGGAAAAAATGTCTGAACTAAAAGCATGTATTTGACATGAGAAGTAACTTCTTACTTCTAATCTGATTTGCATGGAGATTTTTTAGTACGGAAGTCTCTCCTTAGAATGTTTTTCTTCTGCATTCTTCAGACTCAATGTTTTGAATTAAAACGTTCCTGCATGAGAAAGGGAACGCAAATTAAAATTAGCGTCTCACGGTATTCTGAAAGGGTGAGGATATAGCCTGTAAATATTCAACAAAGATCCAAGGGACCGTAAAAGTAGAACCAAGCAAGATATTTTCCCATCTATTTTTTCTCTCTCAGAAGATAAAGCTGAGGCTGCTTTTTAAGATCTGTTCATGTTGCACAGACAGGTGTAGAGAGGTTTGGCTTCTACTGCTAACAGAGCATGGTAGTTCCCAGCAGCGAGGTCATTATTATTTTATGGACTATTGTTGGAAATAACTTCTGCTGACCCGTGTTGTATAGTTTTCTGCTAAAAACATGCATGCTGTACAAAACCACCTCTCTGTTCAGATGCATACTGTACAGACTGTTGGTTCTTGAATTAGAATTATGTACATTTGGTTTCCCTGAGAAGTTTTCATGTACATGTATGTCGGGTGTACAAATTTGATCTCATAGGGTTTTTAGTTTTGATCTTGGTGTAAAAATTTCAAATGTCTGAGGGGAGTTTGTACTGTTATCTTCAGATATCTTCCTTGTGTGTATGTGCGTGTGTGTGTGTGTGTGTGTGTATGTGCGTGTGTGTATGTGTGTGTGTTCACAAAGATAGTGTGCCTGTTCAGTTTGTGCTCCTCTGTTCGTCTTCCCGTTTGTTTGTTCTTTTAAATCAGTTTTATGCACATTATAAGCTGAGGCATGGGAGGAGGGAGGTTTCCCATTTTCGATTGGTCGGAAATGACAGTGGTGTTAAGTGATGCATAATTCATGGCTTTCAACATGGCCAGTGAATCACTGAGTGTACAGTTTCCCTGTTGTTTGTCAGGACGTGTCGTCTGTTGTGGATGAATGATGTGTCTGTTGTGTCACATTGTGGAGAGCGGTGTCACTATGCAGATGCTGGTGGGATGGTGGTGATGGCACTAGAGGGAGAGTGGGTCGAGGAAGATGTACCTGTACATGAAAGGACGCTGGCAGTTATAGAGGGTCAGGGGAAGGGACCATAATATCAATGCATGATAAGTTGTCTCAAGTTTGCCTTGCAACAGGTTTTCTCTTTTTTTTTTTTTTCCCCCTTTAAAGTTTTATCATTGTCCACTTTGAATTCTCATCTTCCGTAAAATACCGTTTTACTGTAAAATTGTGAATCATGTTTACACCAGTTTCTTTGATAAGCTGTATACAGTATGACTTCTCAGAATGCAAGAGTATTTTTCGATGGGCAGGTTTTATTTATTGATTTTGTGTTTGTGTGGTTTTTTTTTTTCCCCTAATACATTTTTGTCTTAAATGTTTTGATTTGACATTTCGTTTTCAATACATATATAAAGTTACTGATTGCAATAACATGCAATGTTTGATTGCAAGGTATTTGTGGGGCTAAGTCTTCCTGTGTTTATCATTCTTTGTTCATTTATCAGTGGTGAACGGCTGATGATCGAAGTAACACACAGTAAACAATAATCTAGAAATGTGGATGAAATAATCAAAATCATGTATGAACTTTCATCATTCTGTTTTACTGTTGTTGCTATGGGTTACAAGTGGGATCCCTTTTACCAGTACACAGCAGTGGAAAATAATGCCACGACAGTTGGGCAACCGCTTGGCACCAAGTACAGCAGATACAATTTGATAATTCATTATTTGACCAGAGGACCAAACTGTTTATGAGGCCCACCTCATTATTTTGACATGGGCGGAAGGAATGGGGGTGGAGAGGTGGGAAGGGCAGGAGAGAGTGGGAGGAGGGTTTATTGTGGGGGGGGGAGTGGGAAGTATTTATGGTTCTCTCCCATAATCACAATCATATGTTGACACAAAAGACCAGATATTTCACATCAGGGCCTCAAAATTTTTGACATCATCATCATCATCATAGTTAGTGCAGTGAGTGATCTTATATACTGTGTGCATCCTCTCTTGCAGATTGTACCTCAGGTTTCTAAGCCAAGAACATTAAAGATTTTGAAAGGAAGTTCTATGTGAATGCTTTTTGTTGTTGACATTTATGAAAGAATGTTGTTGTGTGGCTGTCCCATTGAGAGTACTTTGTTCTGACCTTTCTGTGTGTGAACTTTCAAGGTATAATCCAGGCAATATTATCTAATAATACTTAAAAACAGATTCCAAGCTAAAAGATGGCGACAGTTTTCTAGCAGACTGTTGTCTAAGTGAAGGCGACACACAGTCCAAATATTGCGGGTTTTTCCCCCTTTTTATAGACTTTTTCTTTTTAAAAAAAGGAAGAACATTTAATTTCTCAAAACCTGTTAACATAGTTTTCCTTGTTAACAACAGAGATTGCCTCTGCTCAGTTGTCACTTCAAAACATTTCATTCACTATTATTTTCCCTTGAGAATGCTTTCCTACCAAAACAGTGCCAAATATGACATAAAGACAACATAACGACAACCGTGCTGAAACAAGAGGCACTTGGATGCAGAGGTGTGGTAGCTCTGTCCATCCTTGGTGGAGAAAATGGTGCCATCCAGTGAAAATTGCTGAATTACTTTGGGCAGATGGGAGACATCACTGGATGCCGTTTTCACAGCCTAGTACACTCACATACGTTGCAATGTTTCCACACAGCTGTATACTTGTATGTGGACCAACAGTCGACCCAGACTGGGCAACATGATTGCAAACTAGAAACCAGTTCACTGAAATATACCCGTATGAATGTTCATAGTGGTACTCATCTCTAATCACTACCACCAGTATAGCTTGCGAATGCTACAGCAAAATCAGACGGAGAATTGTGACAAGGATTGTGAAAGCGCAAATGGAGAGAGACAAAAAAAATTAAAAAAAACACACACACACAAAAAAAGCCAACATCAATTCCACAAGTGAAATGACCATAATTGATGATAACTTTAATGAACTACAGAGCAGATTACATCACTTTCAATGCACACAATGACATAAGAATATGAACTTCAATGTGCACATGCATACGCTCACACACACTCTCACACACATTCAGACATTTTCGTTCTTGGAAACTGGTTCAAAAGAGAAATGTTGAAAGTAAGAGCCACACAAGCAACATCCTACTGCCATACCCTCTCCTTGATACGCACACATGGCAATCACAGGAAATAAAAGTGAAAATCAGATGGACACACATCACACAAGTCATATACTTGTGGAACACATTAAGGCCCCTCTACTTGTCGTTCAATTATTTTCCATCGTGTAAAAGCCAGAAAAAGGAACTGTGCTCAGAGATGGAAGTTCAACATGAAAATATCCTGCGTGTCAACGCAAAGTCTATACATCTATACTACCATGGGGAACCACATTTTGATTTCTGTACTATAAGGCTCATTTCGAAAGACGATAGAAAGGTCCTACCTTTGAAAAATTACCAAGTTTTCCAGATCCTGGCTTTTTTTTTTTTTTAAACTTATTAGCTACACCAAGGAGGTTATGTTGTTACCTGCATGTGCTGTTTGTTTGTTGTTTTTCCTCTGTCAAAAAAAAAGTGGAACATGGCCGTGGGACAAACCCAGTGTTGATGCAAATCCACAATCTTTTTGACCTCTGCAGAATTCTGTACTCCAAGTCCTTTTCTACTTTGTTTGTACTCGTGGTTTAAAAAAAAAAATTACTTTATTCTGGATTTGGAAACCATCTCTACAACAACAACAACAAAAGGTTGTAATTCTTCGCAATAAACCCATCAACACAATTCACTCTCCATTATTTGCCAACTGTCTTTTCTTGAGCAGTCGCAGGCAGCAAAGTGAGAGAAGAAGTCGGGGAAAGGGAGGACAGGTCAAAGGTCATACGATAACCTTAAACTGTATGGCTCCAAGCCAATCCCCAGCCCCCATCATTATGCAGTCTGACATTAAGCCATGCACGAAATGGCCAGGGGGCACATTTCACGCTCCCTATTTGAATACACGCTGTCCCCAGGTCTGCACGTAACAGCCTGTCGCGGGTCAACGCAGACCGACGCTCATTAAGCACAAACACTGCAATTATTTAGGACATGCCATCTCCATTCCCCCCTCCCCCCTACCAACTCTACGTTCTCCTCCACAGAACATCCTCTGAGTCAACAGGAGTGAGGGATGGGCACGTGTCCGAACGCCATGACAAAATTGGACCATCATCTTCAAAGCAGAGCTGGGAACACACACATTATCTCTGCTGGCTGTAATGGCTTGATTGTTGCTAGTTTGGGGGGTTGATAGGTTGTAGTGGAAGCACTGGGCATGTACGTATGTGTGTGTGTGTGTACATGTGAGATAGAGAGAGAGATTTCTAAGCCGGCAGAGAATGTGTTGGAGCAAACATGCAAGAATGTGTAGTACATGTCTACGCATGGATATATGCTCACCAATGGCCATCAAAGAGCACTCGCTACAGTACATGTATTTCCAAAGCTATTGTGATGAACAAATCATGAAGAGGAGAACACATAACATGGATCTCGGGGCCTGCTGTGTGTGTGAGATTTAGCTAGAATACAAAGGCAAAAAGTACAAAGGCCACATACCACACGGTCGACCCTGCATAACAAAAGATGGAGGCTACGTCCTGAACACATGAAATTTTTCCCAGCCCCCTCCCCTCTTCCCCTTGCCACTCTCTTGATCCAAATGCACAGCACAACAGTATTTGTTTCACGGTAATGAATACATGATGTAAGCTTCACTGACAACTTGTCTTTCATCACAAGGGAGTTACAACTGCAATTGAATCCAAGAGTTGCCAAATACTCACCGTCTTTCTAATTCAGTTATATTATACAACTAACTATCAACAGAAAACTACTTTTCATCACTGTTCTACAAGGTTCGCAAAAGGGCACACATTTTACACACTTTAACGACCCCACATTTTGATCTCAGCAATACATACTGAAGACTGCTTCCAAGCCATACTGAATTAAACCATTATTGTGTATTACCTTAAACCATTTCAGATCAGGGGCTGTGTGCTGTGATCAATCAAGGCATAATTTGCTCATCATGAAGCTATTGTCATGAAGCTACTTTTTTGGCAGGGTCCGATTTCCTAAGCACCTCTTCAGAACTAAAAAGTTCTAGCAGTCATTCATTGAATCCATACTCAGCGCTGAATTCACATTTAAAAAAAAAAGAAAGAAAAAAGACTCAATCCATGTTGCTTACAAGCTGAGCCTTGCAAAGGGCCATATCAGGGCTGTCACCTTGATGAAATCAACTTTCAACACCGCTTTTGAACACACACACACACTACTCATTAAAGACATTTTCTCTATAAAAAAAAAAAAGAAGCCAGAATTGCTTAAAAACCTTTTCGCCATAGGTTCCTAAATATGATGAAAAATGTCCCTCTCTTTCAAAAACTGGGGGGTGGATCACATTAGATGGGACATCTCTGAACAAGGATTATATGAAGTCTGCTGTCATGCGTTGATGTCCGACTTCAGGTAAATCCCAACTATCGGTAAGAACATGTTTAAAAGCGAGCGGTACATCACATCGAAAGCACCACAAAGTTTCTTCGCCTTTCAGAAGGTACAAGTGGGTGTAAAAGGAGTGGCCTGTGTGCCAATGGCTCAAATCTGTTTGTGCAAAATCAACAACTTAAAGGGACAACATCAGATCTGTAAACTTTTGACAATCCTAGGGCAGGTTTTACTCACTTTTTTATCGCCTAGAAAAGGGGTACACAAGCTTCTCCAAAGGGTTTTAAACGTTCACTGACAGTACAGACCCTGTCATGATCTTCTGCACATGAAGGAAATGCACAGTCTTTATATGCATTGGTTACTTTTTTGCATTAAGAAAAAAAAAAAAGGAAAGTGACTGCTGTACCAACAAAATCTATGTTGTGGTTTTTTTTTTTGCTGTACTACACAGGTTTCTGTGACAATAAAAGGTGCTGTCACTCCATGTAAATCCACTTTTTCAGATTTGAAAATTGTATTTGGCTTCCATTCTGACCCTGTCCATCTGTGTTTGTCGACTTGAAGTTCAAATTTGCAATGAACATTCAAACTTGCCGATTCATTTGCAGACATAGTTATATTTGAACATCATGTCTGTTTGCAACGTGTCGTATATATCGCAAACCTTAAGCGTGAGACATGTTGACATTTTCCCTGCCTTTGTCAAAATCGCTTTCATCTTCTCTTGTACAGGTACTAAACCACAACATGCATGCTCACACCCACATGAATTCAGAAATAATTCCTTCTGATGTACGGAAGATGATCTTTCTTTTCGTCTCCCACCCCCACATCCCTTTCATGTACATCATCAGCAAAAGTGAAATGAAGGATGGAAAACAAATGAACAAAATGGAAACTAAGGCTAGCACCATACATGCCCAAGTATGTACTCATGCAGGCACTTACACACACACACACACACATACCACACACACACACACACACTATACACACACACAAATTTCGAATTTCTCTAAGAAGTTCCAACACACAATTCTCATGAATAAACACACAGTTTGACAAGTTCATAAATATTAACAGATACTTCATCGATCATCATATTTCAATAAAACTGCAAACTAAACAAAGTGTTTTCCTAATAATTTGCTACAAACGATCATTTTGGAGAGGAAAAAAATCTTTATAATCAGTCCCTTTCATAATCTTATTTTGAACGCTTTTACATTAATCACAGACTTGGAAAAAAAAATGTTTTGTTTTTTTTCTTAAGAAACCAAGATATTAGAAAAAGACGTGCTATGTCATTAGCCGATCCAACTGAAAGCCATTCAGCTGCAAACTTCACAACAGCCACAGAGGAAAAAAAAGCCAGTTCCAAACGAAGAAACCAGAGGCGATCCCAGGGGCCCCAAGTCGGGTGTTCCATCGTGGTGTCGCTGGAATCGGCCCTCTGCCGATCCTCTTGCTCTGGAACCCCTGCAACTCTCTCATGCAGATGACCGTTTTTCATCCTCAGGAAGAGCAAATGGCAAAATACAAATTCAGATGTCTTCAGTTCTGTTGCTCAACAGAATAAAAATAGGGATGATTTTTTTTTTTTAAACACTGTATAATGTTAAGCAGACATACAGTATATTCTCAATGATAACATCCACCTTACAAGTCTCCAACCCTCCCCCTTTCCCATCCCACACCTTCTGCAACTAATCAACTGTGTTACACCCACCATTCCCTTCAGACGTCTATATGAATAATTATAGTGGCAATGTATACATCAATATAAATAGATCCATCATGAATGACACTGTACTACCATAGCAAGAGGTGAAGCGATCTCATATGTGGGATGTTTATCCGATGGTCATACTTTTTACAGTCCGCAGCGTACATGATCAGTTCATACAGTCTGTACAAAATATCAAAAGGTTATGTGATGACACAAAGGAAATGACACAGCATGTCGCGCAAACCATTCCACAAATTTTTTGAGAACAGGCACTCGGCAGTCAGAAACTAAAAATGAGGGCAACAGCACAAATGATGCTCTAGCTAAATGCCATCAATATACAAGCTACAGACACATAAGTTACAGGTGAAATGCTACGTGCAAACGCACGGTCTCATTCATGGCAAAAGGAAAACCTGAAGCAATGGAGCAGAGCAAAAGCGGACAAAAATCAATGCATAAGCCACGGGCAACAGACACAAAATCATAAAGCACACAGCTGACAACTCTCAAAAATTGCATTGATGGTCAAACTCTCCTGACAGGCACATGGCGGGGATGACGGCCGAGGGCAGGGAGAGAACTCTTCCCCTTGCTCTTGGTCTCACCCCCTCCCCCTCTGACCCGCCATCTACACCTGCAGCAATCCAAGCACTGCTCTGTCACCACCATGGCCTGGCACTACACACAGGAAGGTCACTCACGACATGCATGTTCAGATTCATGAGCGTTATGTCGTGTTCATGATGACGTACACACACCGATTCAAGAGATGATTCTTTCAACTTGACATGACAAACAGCTGGTGCACCACACGTCTTAACATGCTGAAATGAATTTTTTTTTTTTTTTTTTTTTGTAGCTGAGGTCTTGTTTTCATGCGTAGTTCAGTCGTTCAGGAGTGCTGTCAACCTCACTCATGTTCACTGTCGTAGACAACGGCAAAAAGTCGACCTTATGTGTTCAATTTAACAGCAAAAGCCGACCTTATGTGTTCAATTTACCAGCAAACGTCGAACTTATGTGTTCAATTTACCAACAAAAGTCGACCTTATGTGTTCAATTTAACAAACACAATCTACTCAAACTTTTCACATCATACAAATGCAAAAAAAAAAAAATAATAATAATAAAATAAAATAAAACAAACCAAAAACTCAGACTCATTCCACTTTGTCTGCAGTCTTCACACTTGACAGCAAAATACAGCATTTACAGGCATAACCCTTGGTTCATCTACAAACTCACACTCACAGTGCTTTCCACTCTCCTCTGAAAAGAAAGATGCGGCATTTTTCACCTCCTTGCAGTGGAGAGTCTGCACAACCTACTTCTCCCTCCATGCAGACACACTCCCACATTATGCACAGCTGCTGACTGCCTGGACCAGGCCACAGAGGGGACTATTACGACAGACCCTTTTCTCCACAGTGAAAAAAAAACAATCTTGTTATGAATTCCACACCACCATGTTCTTCGTTCCTCTCTCAGGGCCTGTCGTTAACTAGCAACAACTACAGTGTTTCAGCTAGTCTGATGCCAAAACAGAGTTTAATCAACTTACTGCCAGTTGTAAGCTGAAGAAGAATCTGAGAGGAGTGGACTAATTTACTGAAAACACAGATCTTCACAACTCCTTACAGATTTTCTCTGAGAATTTTCATCGGAAAACACATTCCCATTTTTCACAATCCCTCTCTTACGCCATAGTTTGTATGATCTTTGAACTGGACACATTTCAAATGGCATTATTCAGAACCCAGTACACAGATGCCATATTCGCTAATTTAACATTTGGGAGCCAAATTTGGGAGTTTTATTTTGAACTGCTCGTTGACAGGCTGTCAGACCTTGCAAACGGTTGGTTTCCAAATGAAAACCCTATTCCCCTCTAAGGTAGTATGTATCTGTAGCTTCCTGCTGTGCTCAAAATAATACTTGAGCTTTAGGGCAGCTTGTTTAAAGGAAGAACACAAAAAAACTTCAGAGTTCCACAGCCAGAGGGCAGCCATAAGGGCAGCAAACTGCCATAGGTTCACAATGTGTGGGGAAGGGGGTGATGATGAAAGGCTGAGCGAACCATACTCTTTCTGCCACTTTCAACTTCTCTGAACGGAATCAGGTATCCATTGGGTGCTCGCTGGATGGAGCACATTTTTTTTCCAAGCCATAAAAATCCAATCCTATGATTGGTTCAAACTCACAGCCGTCAACTACGCAGCTGAACACTCTAACCAACTGGCCGCCAGTCCCTCAAATGTTACATTACCCCTCCTCAATAAACAAACATAAAATAAACCCTCCGGAACTGCCCTTTTAAGGGATAAATATATTACATTCAGGATTATTTCCATCAACTCGGAAGTTCTACGACTGGAACACAGAAAAAAAACCAGAAAAAAAGGGGGAGAGGGGGTGGGGGGAGGACATTCCTGAAAAACTTAGGAGGATTGGCAATCATGCCAACATCACTTCGTTTACAGAAAAATAAGCTCTTGGCAAGCCCACCTTTCTTTACCCACTTTTGACCATGGATTCAACGGCATTGCTTCAGCTACATGCACTACAAGCTGTTTACATTTCAATTCTACTTCCAAACTAGAAACAACTATTTCGCCTACGTTCACAAATTCGTATACTGGGTTCAAAACTCTTCTCTTGTGGGTCCACTAACCACACAGCTAGAGCTACAGCAGCTAAGTGCTGGGACCCAAGGCAGTCCACTTCCCGTTCAGACCCTGCATGGAGCTTTTTGATTCTTGTAGAGCTGCTCGTATTATCACCGCTGTCACTAGGCAACGACATGCACGATTCAGTTGCCACATCTTATTTTTTTCAAACCGTGTAAACATTTCAAAGAACACACCACCAGTATTGTAATATCTTCTGGTACTGCACACAGCACACACACAAAAAGTGTTGTGTGTTCAGCTCCTTTGTTCACAAATTAAAGATGAATTTTCGGTATTCAAAACAGAATGAAGTCTAAATGTTCCTATTATTCTTCAGTAAAAAAAAAAGACATGTATAGAAAAGTGTTGAAATACAAAGGCTTCTACAGCTGGCAAACAGCAAATCATCGCCTTTTCCCTTCATCACTTTGGGGTTTTAAAGAAGCATTTACTTCTTAGTGTTACTCCACCAGCTGTTGCAGCTTTCCACAAACACCAATGAACTCTGGGCACTTGCTGTCCCAGATCATTCACCATGTCCTCCCCCCTTTCCCTCACCTACTTCAGGGCTCCATTTAGCCACTCAGGATCGAATGTCAGTCGTGAAACCATCACCTTTTTCCTCCATCACTTTCTGCGTTCTATTTCACCATTCACTACGCAGTGTCAATCAGCAAGACCGTCACTGTCACCTTTATCCTCCCAACATTTTACAGGCTCTATTCAGACACTGGTCTTTCCATGTTGTTCAACTAATCACCATGTTTATCAAAAATTCTCCATCATTTCCTGGGCTCCAGTCACTGATCAGCGTTCAGTTCAATCAATCAATCAAACATTCATTCATTCATTCATTCATCACGGCAATTCAAACACACATCCTTGCAGACTCCGGCCGTTCTCACCTTCTGGTCGAAGACAGTCGTCATGGTGACAGGCTTGAGGCAGCTCCAGAAGCTGCACACTGAGCCCAGCACCTGACCACTTTCTTTAGTCCTTGTCAGTGCTGGGTAACAAATCACTGCCAGACCAGGCCAACGCTTCCCAGCCAGAAGCAGGGCGACCTCCACATTGAATCTGAGGCAGCTTCTCCGTCTCACGCTTTATGGAGAACAGGTGTTGATCATTGCAGGCCTGTCAAGTATTACCACCCATCACATTTAGCCGTCGGTGACTTCTGATCATGTCTCACGATGTAGGCTTGCAGACCGCAGTTTACCTCGCCTCTTCTGTCAATGAAATTCATGCTATGAAAATTACAAAGACAAAACAGGGCACAGGAGAAAAAAAAATCAACCTCAATGGCAATTTCTCGAAGAACCCACAGAAATCCAGCGTGCTGAAGTCGAGGTCACTCATCATTCCAATCGGAGAGAGAACACTGGATCCCGGTAGGTTTGTCTCACCAGTGTGGACACCATCGAGTGCACTGTGCAATGCTGACTGCAGCCCGCACCATTGGAGGCAGCAGCCATGACTTAATAGGCAACAGAGCAATGGAGACTGGAAAACAAGTTCCCTTTTCTGTGAACCAGCTCTTGCAGCTCTCCTTCCTCAGACATTTCTGTCCCTCAGCGAAACAACGCTTCCACTGAAAGAAAGCAAGCAGAGGAAGCAAACAACTTCAAATGAAGACAAAAAAATTCTTAGAGCGACAGCTTTCTCACAGAGAGAGGTGAATAACATCCTTGTACTCCCTCCCTCATGCCTCTCCACCCTCCCCCATTCCCTCTGCACTCCTCCCCTCTCCCCAACCCCCAAAAGAGAAAACATGGACACCAGCCCACCAATGAGGCTGCAGCATCCCCACAACACAGACAGGCCAGTAGTTGCATAGTCACAGTGGGCAGAGCCTGGCGGCCCTGAAGGTCAGGCCACAGGAGCGGCAGTTTCCACGGGGCGGGCAGTCAGCCAGAGAAGGGTTCCCACCCAAGACCAGCCCTCCACACACTGCCACCCTGTTCCACGAAGGGCCGGACAGCGTCCAGCTCCATGCCTCTCCTTCAGAGGCCGGTGTGTTCAGGGTGGGTCAGTCTAAGGGTGGATCTCCGGGGGCTGTGACCGGTAGGGCTGATGGACGTAGGGGCGGGCCTGCTTGCCGCTGGACGCCGTCACTGGTGGGGGAGGCTGGTAAAGAGGGGAGTTGACGCCCGCCTCGATCTCCATCTCATCTGTCGGTGGCGTTATTTCTCGGTGGTTGTTTCTGAACTCAGGACTGGCGCTGTGTCCGCGGTGGTACTGCGGGGGCGGGGCCGGGGGGCTGCCCTCGATCAGCAGAGGCTTGGTGGAGTCGTTGGGCTTGTCCTCCAGCTCGTCGGGGAAAATGACGGGCGCCCCCTTGTTGACGAAGGTGTTCT
This sequence comes from Conus tribblei, assembly GCA_001262575.1. Lineage (NCBI taxonomy): Eukaryota > Metazoa > Mollusca > Gastropoda > Neogastropoda > Conidae > Conus > Conus tribblei. Next base: position 9,921 of record LFLW010906652.1, on the reverse strand, counting down.
TGTCCTCCAGGTTCATCTTGCCCTTGCGCTTCTTGCGGTAGAGGATGCAGGCGATGAGCAGGGCGATCATCAGGATGGCCACGATGACCACCGCCGGCACCACCGTGGTGATCCAGATGTCATCCTCGCTCGTCTTGCCGGCCGTGGCCACACCTGTCCCATTGGGTGGAGGGGCAGGTGTGCTCTTGTCCTTTGTGGTCTTGTCTGGCATATCCGGGGTGTCGGGGGTGTCCGTGGGAGTGACTGGACCTGTCTTTGGCATGTCTGGCTTCATTGTGGTGGTAGCAATGGGTTGGGTTGGCTTAAACACAGATGCTGATCTCTTAGGGAAATCAGGGTGATTTTCACACTCTCCAGCTGGGGCAGTGGCAGCAGCAGTCAACACCCACGGCTTCAGCTTGTTCAGGGCCTCAGGGTTCAGAGTTCCATCGGCGGTGACCAGTTTATCCGCCATGGCCGTGATGTCATCGACAGGGCAGCTGCCACCAGCCAGGGTGTTGTTGGTGAAGCTGAACTTCACAGAGCCTGGCTTAATGCTGGTGATGGTCAGTGCACTGGTGTTCTCATCGCCAAACACACTGGCCACCTGCACACAGGGAGGACACAATGACGCAGGTAGCAAACCACACAACAACAAGGCCAAGATTAACCCATTCTGGTACTACACAGCATGTAATCGAACAGAAATCATTTGCATAATACATCATAGCCGAGACACAAGCATTTTCAGAAAAGCACAGTAGCTGATCATAACCGTTGGTCATGATCTCACCAGAACAGAGCGACTGAAAATTGGTCACTGAAGCAAAAACAGAAATACGCTCAGCCCTGTCAAATCTGAGGTCCCTGCATTTCCTCCAACTAACAAATTCCTTACAAGGGTCTGGAAACTCTGAAGTCTTTTCTAAGAATCAACCCACTGTGGTAGATACAGGGCCAAGCAGATAGACTCAATGGAAATCAACAAGGTCCGATACGTCTATGGCCTGGCTCTTGCATGGAGTGGAGTTTTCTCCCTTCCACCTCAAGACCCTCAGTAGAGATCCGAGACCAGAGTGATTTTTTGAGACCATTCAGTCCCACATTGAGCATGTAAAGACAAAAAGAAACAGATACACCACCCAGAGATGCTACGTGATGAGATGCTACGTGATCAGCCTGTTCCCCACTGCTCACTACCATCATTCCTCTCATATTCTGCTGCTAAGGGGTCAGCCAATGTGCTGGTTATGTTGAAAACAATGAGCATTAAGATGTGGTACTTCAGGCAAGTAATTTAAAGTTCTCATTGCAGCCATGTGCACTCCTGCCAGAACCAGCTAAAAAAAAAATTTCCCCTTTTTTTTCAGCTAGACACGCGGCAGTGGTAAGGAGGGTACAGATGAAATGACTGACAGTGATTAAGCAGTCCAGACTTGCAGAGTAGACTACATTAATGTGAAAGAAGTCGATTCAAACTTTGGTAACCTAGATAGAGGAGGTCAGTGTCAAAGTCCTGAATCACAAACCTTCCCAGCTGCATGCGAGTGATCACACTGGTCAGTCATAAACATCAGCAGCACACAAAGAACACAACCCACCTCAAATTATACCCACTGGTAGATTTTTTTTATACAAAATCTCAAGCAACTTGGACCTGCAGCACTTGCTGAACTAAACCACGAACATTAAAACCCTTGTTTGCCTACTGCAGCGGCAATACCTCTCACCCATCAAGCGCGCATCTCAACACCAACCATACCCCCCCTTCATCTCACCTTGTTAGCCAGGTCCAGCTTCTTGTCCACGCTGCCCACAAATTCCTTGTAGTCGGTGTCAATGGTCATGCTCATCTCGTGGTTGACCTTGTCTTTGCGCCCCTTGGGCCGGCGCACGATGATGCGCAGGTTGGTGGTGGTGATGAAGAGCTGGTCCTTGAGGCTGGCCACCAGGGTCATGTTGTAGGTGCCCGCGTCCCCCCTCAGTGCCATGCCCTTCACCCTCTGCTCCTCACGGTCAAACTGCAGGAACCAGTCGTCCGGGATCTTGGTGGACGTGTTCCTGCACAGCGTTAGTTGCAACGTGAGGCGACTGCGGGCGGAAATCAAAACAAATCTTGAAAAAAAAAAAAAAAAGAAGAAATTTGAAGCACTGTATCCACTGCATCGTTCTTCACTTTCGTTGTACTGAGTGTTGTTTATCTTGCCTGAAGAAGACCCAAGAGGTCGAAACGCGTCGTGTTTTGTCTTGTGATTCGTTTGTTCACGTCTGGCGGATACAGTACTTTAAAAAAAAAAAGTTTTTTTTATAAGATTTCCTTAACATTGGTTTAAACAGAATTTTGTTAACAACAAAGCCTTGTACACATAACTGAGTTTGCACCGATCATGCATCTGTTCATT
>LFLW010903871.1:410-13750 GCA_001262575.1 Conus tribblei | reverse complement strand
TTTTTTTTTTTTTTTTTTTTTTTTATTATCAACCGTGTCTGTTGGTTTTGTCGTTGTTTATACCGTGCATGGCTTTACTAATAGGCCCTTTCTGTCTCTTTCCACGTTTTCGTCTTCAGATGTACAGTGAATCCGCGTCTGTTATGTGTATGCATGTAAATAGGCCTATAAACACGAAGGTCAACTGAATTCAATGCCTGTGGCCGTTTTCTTCTTGACTTCTTTTTTCTTCTTTTTTTTAAATTTTTTTTGTGTCTGTTCAAATGTCAATGTTCCAAGATAGGCAAGGCGAAAATGGTCCACATTGACTGGAACTATATCGTGTATACACATTTAATCGGTAGCTCTCTGTTGTCAGTATGAGGGGCACGTGAACTGCAAATGGAGTCACACCATTGGTGATACAAACTTTTCTCTTTTTTTATCGTTGTTGACAGTTTTTGACATTTGAATTGCGAATGGAGAAAATCGGATCTTGAAATGTTGTTTGTAATAAAATATGTGATACATGACACAGGTTTTAGGGTCTGTGCGGTCTGTGGCTCTGTCTGTCTGTCCTGCGACTCTGTCTGTCTGTCTGTCTCTCTCTCTCTCTCTCTCTCACTCACTCACACAGACACACACACACACACACACACACACACAGAGGTATCATTGATTCAGCACTTGTCTTGTACCCGTTGGCATGCCTTAGAACAGCACTCACTTTTGTTTCCACTTCCCTCCCCTCACTCTCTTCATCCATGGAAAGAATTATGTTACGACAATGCTGATGAAGCAAAAACCCTAAAGTGAAGTTTGCAAGAGAAAAATGCTAAAACTGTGAGCGTGAATACTCCTTCCCCTACCCCTCTCATGCTCGTACGCTTTAAACAAGTAAAATAGCCTACACGCAAAGAGAATACTCATGCCAATTCGGGGCGCCTAATCGACAAGTAAAGATCGACTTAGCTGTGAAACACTTATGGGCGTGTGTGGCTAGCAAGCCCGTCTCACCAGTCACTTACAGAGCTGGAATATTATGAACGTAGATCATCCATTAGACTCAAGTTTTCCAATCGTAGTTACTTTGTGCTGCGTCGTTCTTTCGCAAAAACACGGTGGAGTTGGGAAAGTCGCATAGTATTATCATTTAGTGTGTAGATGATGACTATAAACTGAAAGAGCCAGAAAAATTGTAATCGCGGGGTTCGAACCCCGGGCCTTTGGTATAGTATAGCATTTCGGCATTCTGAACCCTCGGTCGTATCACATTCTGACGGGATGCTTGTGCTGCGTTGTTTCAGTCATGGGGGTCGGGGGTCACGAGCCATATCATCAGTCGGTCGTTTTCTAAAATTCTGTGAAAATACAGAAGAGGCTGGAATTATTCAGAACTGGCGAGCGGCGCGTAGGCTACATACTGATGATTTTTAAATGAACTTCCAGGGTGTCAATGGTCCACCGTGTTCACGTCCATAGATGGCGTGAGATAAACACACCGAGTCCTAGGCCACGATTTCTGATGACGAGGTAGATATGTATCAACAGTGGTCTATACAATGTTGAGAGTATAAAATATGATATATGCATCATTCGCACGAAGCACAAAATGTTCTTATGATCTTGCTGTTTCTCTAAAAAATTTAAACGCTTTATAGGCCTGAGAGAGAGAGGCAGACAGAGCGACAGACAGAGAAAACTAAGTCTCACAGAGAGAGAGAGAGAGAGAGAGAGAGAGCTAGGGAGACAGATCGAGACAGAGATCATTTATATCGTAAACATTAAACACTAAGACTAATATCTTCATGTTTATGAATGTCCAGTGTTGATGATTTTCCTCCACATTTTTTTTTCTTTTTTTTTAGTTATTATTTCAGCACCACAAGTGAGTTGCGAAAATGAAGCAAATCAGTATTTTCCCTACGAAAAGCATGCAAGTGAATTCGACCGCGGGTAAATCATGACAATGTCTGACTTGATCGGAAAAAATACGGGAAGCAATCCAGAGTGAAAAATGGCAAAGCAATGGTAGCCTCCCTTTAATCGAGTCTCGGGGCGGATGCAAAGTGGGGAAAACGATTTCAGTTTCATCGAAGTGCCACTGCGTAACTACTACTCTGTACATAATGCTGCTCTACAGCTGCTATCCCTCAAGACTACAGTGTGCTGAGAGAGAAAGAAGAAATGAAGTAAGTGTGCGATTGCAATCCGCTTTTGAGTCGTCACATCTACCCGACAATCTTGTCTCTCATACTCTTCATTCAAAATGACTGACTGGGGTCCGTGTGACAGGATTCTTGATAAACAGATTGAAAGTGACACAATATACACCACTTTGTTATTACAGGGCAGTTCATTCAAGAGTTGTTCATGCAAAAACAAAAGGGTTTCCAAGCGAATGTGGTTGTGCAATAGCTCTTAATACTTTCAGCATTAGCTTTCTGCCGTCATATTGTGTGCTGCGCAACAGACGTCTGTCTGCATGTTTATGCATGAACAACGGGGAGAAGGCAAGCAAAGAGGAGGAACGATAGTTGTGTCAGCATATACATATGCATGTTCATGGAAATGTAATGGGAAACAAAGTAGGCCTACAATGACATATGAATGTCACATGAATGTCATTTTCTGTCAGCTTTTTCAAGTACCCTAACCTCAGTGGAAACAGGGGTGCATCAATTTGTTAATGCGAATTATTCATCAGTTATTCATGAAATTGTGACCTCTCACTGCAGGCAGTTTGCATAAATCGTATACATTCTTGTCTTCGAAACTGCTGTCACAAATGTTTGCATAGTAAACCTTCAGAACTACAGTAAAAGAGACAGGCGCTCAGACCACCACCCCAATGCAATGGAGGGCAGAAAGAGCTCCTGGCACACAGTTCTATGGTTTTCAATATTTTAGCCCAGCTGACCATACAGGGTCTTTTCAAGGCTGTCACACTCGTACAGGAAAAGAATGGTCTTATCATAAAAAAAACAACAACAAACAACTAACAAAAAACAACAAATAAATGATGTGTTGGCTAAACTACCAATATCTTAAGGTGGATTCAACAGTGCTGGAACCGCCAGCAACACATGGCCCTTCAGCTCCCCCTTAATTTTTCTTTTTGTGCAAGGGTGCAAAGTACAAAATCTTGGCATTTTTCGGTCAATACATACCTCTGTGTGTGTGTGTGTGTGTGTGTGTTTCTTCTTATATGTTTCCTTTCCTGGGCAAGTGTTTAAATACACTGTCACCTCTCCGCTAAATATGCAATTATAACTGTCCACGCAAGATTCAAACCCAAGAGTTCTACCCACTTAAGACACCCGTTTACCATAAAATTGGTATTGGTGTACTTTTTAAGAAAAAAAAAATATTTTCTGATAGTATTGTGGGAAGGGTTGAGGAAAGGGGGTTTCGTTTTCTTTTCCCCATCATGCGGACGAGGGTAGAGGGTATGCAACTTCAATAAAAATGGGTTCTTCCGACACAAACTACTTTCAATCCCAATTCATCACCATATCCGGGCCACAATTCATGCCCTCTTCTCGATTTGTTTGATATTTCAGGGCCTACAGTCAGTATTGTTGTTCATATGCATTGGCAGGTTGCTGAAATAGCAGACAATTTTGTGTGTGATAGTTAGCAGGAGTCGTCGCTCTTCGGTCAGAACACAAGACACCACCATGGGTAAACTTCACGTGGGCTATTACTGCTCAAGAACTTCCATCTCTATACCTTCTCTTTTGTCACATTTTTGTTTCATCATCCTATCATTTTTTTAATCAAATGTGTAGAAAATACGGCAAAATGATATGGGCAAACAAGTCAGACTTCACCGACCACTCGTGTGTGCTCATGCACGCTTGTTTGTGCAAATGTGTGTGCAATGTATGCCAAACACTCAAAAGTTTTGGTGAGACAAAAACCCGAGTCCGAGGATCATAACCATCACTTTCCTGTGACAGCAGTACAGTAAATGATGGATGCAAGAAGGGTGTGGGAAAAAAAGGTTTACTGCAACCAAATAAAGTTACCTACCAGATATAAATAAAAATATTGCCCAGACAAGCAGAGTTAAATATGTATAACTACCTTCCTTCGTTTCTTTGAATCCAATTTTTGCATGCTCACCTTCTTCACAGATGAAAAATTGTGTGACAGCCCAACTAGTCAAAGCTGGCCAACAAAAACTTTTTTTTTTTAAGCTCAAGGAAGACACTGCAAATGAACTTCTGTCACTTAAAAACTTCTACATGCTCACCATCAATTTCAATGCACAGCAGAAAGGTGCCAGTTTTTTTTCTTTTCTTTTTTAAATAAAACATATTTCTGCATTTCCGTAGTTTTCACATCCCTGACCAGCTGTTCTTACAACTCAAATCACTAAAAAGTGCAAATTAATGGCAGCATAAATCTTTGAGAGGAAGTTCTTGTTCGTCAAGTTTTATCTTGACATGCTGTCCTACGACCTCTGCACAAATTGCATTGGAATGTCCTGAAGCATCTTGTTTCTTTTATCTGGACGTTTCTCTCCAGTTGTCTGTCAAATTACAGTGTCCCTACAAAAGAATGAAGAAAACTGCTACTGGTGAAATGGAATCACTGAAGGGCCGTCTTTATCAACTTCCCAATAATTCCAATTTCTGTGATTAAATGCAAGCACAGAACTGTAGACCATGTCAAATGGGGTTTGACCTTACAAAGTAACTAACATTTTCACAGTTGGCAGTGGTGCAACTTCTGTCATTAACTTGTCCACTTGTGCATGCAAACAAGTAGCAGTTCAGACCATCCTCCATTTTAATGGCATTTACTTGCATTTAACTGGAGTTTGTGTTCATATCCATTTCTGCAGGTGCAGAACAGCCAGCTTAGGCTTCTGTAGATTAACTTCCATGAAGACCGATTATAAATCCATCCAGACTGCAGCTGCAGGAAAAGTGAATGCCTCTCACACACACACACACACACACACACTGCAGAAGTGAATCTCACACACACACACACACAGAAGAAATACAAAGAGCCATTAAGTGGTTTATAACTTCAATTTATTATTCAATTAGATCTTGTGTAAACAACACACACTAAAATTACTTCCTTCAGAATCTACAAAACTGTGTGAAGTCCAGTCCAATCTCGCATTCACGATGAACCAAGTATGCCTTGCAGCCACTGGTTTGCACAATTCACAACTATCATTCACTGATGCAAACAGGAGGCTTAGAACTAAGAATGACAATGTACTAGTGGCTGTGTGTTCAATTCTGCTCAGCGGCCAAGCGTTCAGCCTTTGCAACCACCTCCTCAATGCCTCCCACCATGAAGAAGGCCACCTCAGGAATATGGTCCAGGTCACCTGTTAACAGAAACGACGTCTCAAAAGATCACAATCAGCATATGCCAAGTATGCTAGTTACTCAACTGGTCTGATACATGTTTGCACTATTCTGTGCACAGATGGTACATGCAATGTGGGGATGCAAGGACACCAACCTTTTTCAGAAATATCCAACTGTCCATTTATACGAGTGAAACCGTAAGAATTCAAATCTAATTTTCCCGGTCAGCAAAATGGAGGAAAAAAAAATCTTAAACAGTAGCAAGATATTCAGAAATGCACATCTGTTTGGTCAAGAAATCACACAGTACATCCAATTCTATTAAGGCCTTAATCATCATGCCCTACCACACAGTGATTTTAAATGCTACATAAACCTTAAACATCTATGGAGAATTGGTCAAAACAACATTTGACTGAAAAACACAAACAAACTTTAAATCTTCAAACAAAAATCAGAATTTAAATACATGATAATCCAGCACACATATACAGTGAAAGATACAATTCTAGTTCCAAGAGAAAATAATGTGAACATGTCAATTTCAACAGTCAGACACCTTTTGACCGTTTTTTTTTTTTTTTTTAATGTTTTTCTCTTGTAAATGCTTTAAGCTCTCAATTAACTTATTCAAGAGGCAAGCATGTAAACTTTCCTCAACTATTTCTATCTTGTAAAAACTTGACAGTTTACCATGCAGATTCTCATGATCATCAAAACAATTACGCATGTACAACGTTCAGCAAAAAGATCAGCTCCACAATGATGATAAAACACTAGTAAATACTGTATTCCCAGTAAGACCTCTTGATCTAATGACATCCCTCTGACCAACTGTCAGTAATTTTAGTCTGCACAGCTAATTTCACAAGATATAGTTTACTCTGTGTGAGTGTGTGTGTGTGTGTGTGTGAGAGAGAGACAGACAGACACACACACACAGAGAATTAAGGAGGGAGAGAGGGGCAGCGTAAGGAGAAAGAGCAATAGGAAAAGACTGTATGTGGGACTGTATGTCTGGGTGTATGTGCATCGCTACTGCAACTTTTATGACCCAACATTTTTAACTTTCTCCTGGATTAAATTAAAATTTCCCGTGCCATAACTTGTGATATCAAGTCAGTGTGATCTTTTTCTTTAAATGTGCCAAAAGGAGTTGCAGTTATATTTACCCACACAAGCTGGTCAAATCTATGTTGCAAGGCTTCTGATGGAAAGGAGGAGAGATGGTGGAGGAGGATAAGAACAGATTTGAAAAATATTTGTATAACGTGTCACATCTGGACGTAACACCTACAGGCATGTACGTCACTTTGCTCAGGCCTACAATACAACCATGTCACATCGGTACCTTCATTCACATGCGAAACAAAAGTCACAATTTTAGCCACCTATATCACTTGGATCAGCACAAAATGAAATTCTGTCTGGAAGTGAATGCATCAGTATTGGCATGAATTTTTCACAAACGGCGATTGTTTATAAAAACATAAATAGAAATGGAAGGCACTGAAATGTTTCATCACGCCTTTAACAGAAGTGAATTTATTTCAGCAAAAACATTCAGAGAATGACATCCTGATATCTGAGATAAAGTCTTTGTGACACGCTGTGAAATGATAAACCAATGAATACTTAATTAAAACCACTAACGAAGACAAAAACGTTCGAACAGTCTCCTTAATTACGATATAAAGTCTCTCTTTTTCCCCCTCCTATGATTTCTGCATGTCCACAGTGTTTTACTATAAACATGACTGGCAAGTTCCAAATCGACGTCTCCTAAAGTGCTAAATCAAGATCAATTCATGGATGAACTGAACAGTAAGCATCTGCTTTCATTTTCGCGGCAACCGTCCCTCCGAATTGTGTTCAGCATCATGCGCAGACAATTCAGTCAAGACCGATTCACAAATGGGATGAACACTGCTTAAAACAAAGATAATACACCTATTTTACTCTCTTGTGACCACCCGTTCATTGCTTTACCTTAACAAGCCACTTGAACAAACCGTTCCAGACAATTCATGGCATCACTGCCTTTGTTCATGAATGGTTTTCTCATTTTTTTGCCAACTCTTTTTGGAATTTTGTTCAGCTACATTGTGTTTCCATATTTGACCAACATGTCCTTGCTAAATAGAAAAATCACATAGGAGAACATGTCGGTGTCAAAAATTTAATTTATCCACTTCAGTCTCTTTTATCTTGTATCAGTGCAATAAGAAATAACATGAAGCCACTGTAAAACAACTACCACATGTTTCAAGTGCATGATCAAAACCATCCGACATCATCTGACCAACTGCGTTTTCACTGAAACATAATTACTTTTTGTCCTAGAGAGAGAGATACAAAGAGTCTTGAGAAAAAAAATATGCAGAAAAAATACAAGTTAAAATATCATCTGCACATATAAATCTGCATTTGTATCCATACACACTAGAAACCACAAACTAATGCCGTTTTGTTTTTGTGGTGGGGTTTGTTTGTGTTTTTCTTTTCTTCTGTTTTTCATGTTTCGTTTTTTTGGTTTTTTTTACTTTTTAGACTCACTGCATGGAATTTCCACACACACTGTCAATAGTCCATCATCCGATCTTGTCCCATTTTAAGTGAAATCAGATGACCAACTTCACCATCTATCAAACCATAGGACACTTCTCCATGCAGGCGAATGGAAGGGCAACCCATACTCACCATTCAGAATCTTCTGGAATCCAGAAATGGTGTCCTTGAGGTGCACATACTTGCCCTCGGAGCCAGTGAAGACCTCAGCCACCTGGAATGGCTGGGACAGGAAGCGCTGCATCTTGCGGGCACGGGACACGGTCAGCTTGTCCTCCTCAGACAGCTCATCCATACCCAGGATGGCAATGATGTCCTGCAGGGACTTGAAGTCCTGCACATACACACAAAAAATGATAGTTTTCAATGTTTTCACCACTCAAACAGCTATCCATGCCTGTTTTCACCAGAGATTGTTTGCAAAACAACGAGTCAGAACAGACACCCTCAGTTAAATAGAAGAAAGGAGCAACTGGTCTGCAAATGGCAATGTCACAAGGCACTTACAAAGCAATACACATACACACAAATTTCATAAGTTTCTTTCACTCTAAAGTGAGACCACCGATTTCTGGTTTTGATTTAAAATGACAAAACTTGAATCTTCAGGAAGTAGTATTGATCTGGGCCACCTGGGAAACGCCAACCCACCTGCAGAATCTTCTGTACAGCACGGGCAGTCTTGTAGTGCTCCTCTCCCACAATGTTGGGATCCAGGATTCGGGATGTGGAGTCAAGGGGATCCACAGCAGGGTAAATGCCCAGCTCAGCAATGCCTCGGGACAACACAGTGGTGGCATCCAAGTGAGCGAAAGTGGTGGCAGGAGCAGGGTCAGTCAAGTCATCAGCAGGCACGTAGATAGCCTATCACGACAGAACAATGAGAAACACACATCAGTACAACCAAAGGGTTATTGCAATCAACAGGATTTGAGAGACAGGAACATACATTGTGGCTTTTTCTTGGAAACGATCAACAGTAAGCAGCAACACTGATCTCCCCTAACCTCTTCCCTTTACCGACAGCAAGTGAAACTCTATAAACATAGTTGCTTTGCTGAAAAAATGTAGATTCCAGAAGTGTGTATGTCTCTTGGTGAAATACAGAATTTCTTGGAGGATAGACTATGCACAGATTCTATTCAAATACTTTGATCTTACACCTTATCTACCCATGTATGCCTCCTAATATGTTGTGGAACCTCTTCGTGGGCTTAAACATCACATTTCTACCTGCATGGACCACAACCACTGAACCTGCATTTTCTGATGATTCAACACTGTAATTCAAATGACCAAAAACATGATCCCACATTCAGTCGTCATAATACAAAGAGACAATTCTAGATGATTGTGTTCCAACTCAGAGGCATGGACTTGGCAGATTATTCTGAATCATTCTCTCCTCTCCTCTCTATTTTTTAAAGACTGTATGTGCTTTAACACAATGACAATTCTTCACAATGACTTTCAAGAACATACTTCTCCACCTGCTCCACAAACACTAACATTAAGATTAATGCAAGCAATTCCTATTAACTTTACCACAAAGTTTTACAAAACAGATGGTGCCCAACAGGAACCAAATATTCCACAGAACCAATGACAAAAGAGGATAATACAGTACCTGCACAGAGGTGATGGACCCCTTTTTGGTGGTAGTGATTCTCTCCTGCATGGTACCCATGTCAGTGGCCAATGTGGGCTGGTAACCCACAGCCGAGGGGATACGGCCCAGCAGGGCAGACACCTGCAGACACAACCGCACTTGTACTGGAATTTATCCATCAAAAATCACCTCTACTTTTTTTTTATTCATCTGCTACACACAAAAGGAATGAGGTTCTCTCTCTCTCTCTCTCTCACACACACACACACTAACGCGCGTGCACACATAAACACACGCAGCCTTTGGGAGAAAGGTAATACAATTAGGAAGGTTCCAATGGGGAGGTTTTCATGCATACAAATCCAATGGAAGCTTCAACCCTAACAACAACAAACTTTAAGAACAAAGACTTTTATTCATTCATCAATTTACAGGGGCATGCTTTTATTCCCATATAACCAGAATATCTGCTGAAGAACAGCAGCCTTACACAAATTCATGATCTTTAATCAGGGTCTCAGGTACTGCTTTAGGCAGGACTATTATTCAAGTACAATACTCTGAATGGTTGTGCCAGTTACTATAGCCAGAGCTTTTGAATGAAAAGGTTTTTACTTACAAAGTTTCCAGATCTTGAACTCCAAAGAAACCGAAAAAAAAGAGTATACAGAGTCACATTTACATTTAGTTGTGATTTAACATGGGTTTACTAAAAAAACAAAAGTCTCCATTAAAGCATTTAGATGCACAGATTCACAAACAAGCTGGCAATCTGACACACTATCAAGCTTGGCATATATACATTAAGAAAAAGGGGGGGAAAAAGTAGCAAGGGTGTGGGAAGCAGTACGCTACATTAAGTCACTAAATTTCCTGCTCATTGAAGATGAAACATGGAATGAGAACCTGCCTGTCACAGTTTTATCACCTACCTCGGAGCCAGCCTGAGTGAATCTGAAGATGTTGTCAATGAAGAGCAGCACATCCTGACCCTCCTCATCACGGAAGTATTCAGCCACAGTCAGACCAGTCAGAGCCACACGGGCACGAGCGCCTGGGGGCTCGTTCATCTGACCGTACACCAGTGACACCTGGGCCAAGCATTTATACCAAACTTTTGATTAGCTGTATTCTCTGTGTAAAGTTTTCATAATCACCACTATTTAGTTTTACTCTCCCCTCCTGATGCTTCCTCCTCCCCAAGCTCAAAGGCCCATAAGCCGATATACCACCATCCTACAGATTGTACTGTTTTGTTTTTTTTGCTTGCAAACCCAATGAGTTGTCAGACTCAAAAAAAAACTGACATGCAAATTTCCTTGTCTTCTCTGCACAAGATTTTGTATGTCACACTCAAATAAAATTCCTGTTAGAGGAACATGAACATGCACGATGCTTGACTCACAATGTCAAACTTTTGTATCCTATGGGCTACAACTGCCCAAACTTGACAGGCACACTGTCCTAAAAATCTTCATAAACCAATCTCACTTGAACTCAAATTTGAATGACAAAACTCAATGTTCAAACTCTTATCGTAAGTTCCAAGAAACACTACCCTTAAAAATGAAAAACTTTTTCAGTCTGAAAAAGCTTGATTACAGATTTAATATGCCGTGCTTCCAAACTCAAAGGCCCGTAACTCCAAGTTTCTCATTAAGCAAATCTTCACATGCATCTCATGATTATTAAGGAATCCATTCAACAATAATAATTGCAGCAACAGCAATGCTGGTATATCAAAGGGCTGCAATTCTCCCAGAATTTAAAGGAAAGACTTAAACCTCTTGCCACACCTGCACATCTGGCTTCACTAATTACAAAATTATGAAATTCTTCAAACTGGAGTTCCATTAAAAAACTGCAATAAGCCTAGATTTAAACAACAAATGGATATAAATATGCAGGACCATAGAGACAAAAACTGACCAACAGCTACTGATGGAAAGCTACATAACACGGACCATCCAGTTTCAAAGAAATTTCTCAAACAGTAAGGGAATCACAGATCATGCATGTGAATACATTCATTGAACCAGACAAACACATACTCCTCCCTGTAACCAGGGACACCAAGTCCAGAAGCATATTTTTCTTCTTTAAACATATGCAATGCATTAACAAGAAACATTGTTGCTTATCTCTTACACATGCACAGCCTTTCACTTCAAAGTACCTTGGAGGTGTCGTCAGTAAGGCTGATAACCTTGGAGGTGATCATCTCATGGTACAGATCATTCCCTTCACGGGTGCGTTCACCCACACCAGCAAATACAGAGTAACCTCCGTGGGCCTTGGCCACGTTGTTGATCAGCTCCATGATCAGTACAGTCTTCCCAACACCAGCACCACCAAACAAACCTACAGCAAAGCAACAGTCAACCGTTTCCAACATGTGATTTTCAATGTAAGTGATTTTAGCAACTTATTAAAACAAAAAGAAAAAAAAAGAGCAAAACCAAACCAAAAAGACAAAGACAAAAAACAATATAAAAACTGACAGAATAAAACCAAAATATGTCGCTCCATGGATCACAACAAAATCTGCATACTTTGTCAGCAGGAGTCATGATAACCGGGTTTACGCACATACATGGAAACATCAGCATGCACGCATACCAGCATATTACCCCACCATCTAATAGTGTCAAATTTAATACTATTACACAAAGCTCATAATCTCCAAATAGTAGCCAAAAAAGCAACAACAGAAAACAAACTAAAACCCCAATGCCATTGTGAAGTGTATCACAACTGGAAAAAAAATTCACACAATATAAAAGAAGAGACATACCAATCTTTCCACCCTTAGCATAGGGGGCCAGCATGTCCACCACCTTGATTCCTGTCTCCAGAATCTCCTGCTCCACACTCATGTCCACGTAGTCGGGGGCCTCCTGGTGAATGGCAGCAAACCTGGCACATACCACTCCCACAGCTGAAACCACTGTACTTAGTTTTCCTTGACAGGCTGCTTAGTAAACAGCATTTGAAGCAATATAAATTAACACATTTAGAAAGTATGCAGGTCTCTCGCAGTAGGAGAGTGATGAAAAAACAAAAAAAAGTTTTCACTTGATTCTTTTGTAACGAGGAAATGCAGTCTGTGTGTGCAAGTGTGAGTGTGACTGAGAGAGAGAGAGAGAGAGTGTGTGTGTGTGTGTGTGTATGCGTGCGTACGTGTGAGCGAGCGCATGCGTGTGTGCGTGCGTGCGTGTGTGTGAGATTCTGCATGCCCTCTGGAAAACTTTTGTAGATTCTCATAAACCTATCAACACCAAAAATTGGTTCCTGACCAGCATCTTTTCTAAAACAAGCAGCTTAGATCAACGTAACAACACTGGCATACTTGTCAGTTTCCACTGGTCCTCTCTCATCGATGGGCTCTCCAATGACATTGATGATTCTGCCCAGTGTCTTTGGTCCTACTGGGATTCTGATGGGTGTACCAGTGTCATGGCAGGCCTGTCCACGGATCAGACCTTCCGTACCGTCCATAGCAATGGTGCGCACTGTGTTCTCACCTGTTATACATAAACTGGTATGTTTAGAATTAATTCTGTGCGTCAAAATCATCATGGTGATAAACAACAGAATAATGCATATAACCTACTTCACATATTTGTTAAGGAATGCATGCAGTGTGTGCAGTAACGCAGTCACTTTTCAGAACCGTCAATGTGAATGCATATATCTGTGCGAGCGTGTACAAAAATTGGTATACAAGTCTATGTGCCTAAGCCTCTTGGAACATATGTACTTCTGCGAATGCACAGGCTCATGTCAGGGCAAGGGCTAGATTATATGTCACTTTTTGTCAGCGACTGCATACCGATCAAAAACAC
>LFLW010902542.1:5705-16544 GCA_001262575.1 Conus tribblei | reverse complement strand
AATTTCTAAAGAATTTTTTGTCTTGAAAATAATTCCTGAAATCCTTGTCTTATCCCATATTTGACTAAGCATTGTGTGAAGTCCTCCACTCAGCCTAAAAGCTGTCTGTCAGATTTTCACTGTGAGAATTGAGGGTTTTGAGTTTGCCTCAGTTTTCAAGTTAAAAAAAAAAAAGTTCTTTTTTGTTTTGCTCTTTTATGACTGATTTTTTTTGTTTTACTCTTATGACTAGGTGAGTATCAGATATGAATAGAAAAAGAAGCAAGTTTTCTCTGATATTGCATCTATAGTTGAACCATTCATACAAAGTAAATAAAAACAGAATTGTCATTTTGAAAGACAAAATTGGCTCATACAGATGAAGCTGTTAAGAAAAATTCCATCATGTATGTTTTGATTTTTTAGTGTGAAGGACATGGGCTGCACAGTAATCTCTTTTCATGTTTTACAAAGAAAATTATGTTCAATCAGCTCACAAATATTAAAGTTATGTTAGAGTTTGAGAAACGAGTTGGACACAGTGTCATGTAAGTTCTAATGGTTACTTTTCAGCATGACAGACTTGTCAGAACTGAAGTAAAAAAAAAAAAATTATACATCATTGAAATGAAATGTTGCTTATTCATGTAAACAAATTTTACCGATAGTAGAATTAATATAATGTTACTCTGAAATCAGTCCACTGGTGATGCTGCCACCTGTTTGGCTGCCATTTTTCATTGTGAATGATTTGAGACCCAAACTGAAAAACAAAATGCAGCTTTTAAGTGAATTGACAATCAAATCTGAAGTGATTTTTTTAACTTATGTCCATTCGTTCTAAAAATCAACATGGATACAATGGAGTAGTAGGACAAACCATTTCGTGAATTGAGATTGGCAAGCGATTCAAAATTCAACTAAGTTGTTCGTTTTTTGCCCCAAATAATAACGTTTTTTGCCCCAAATAATAACAGAAGTTTATGAAATTCCCAGCTAAAAACTCCATTCGGTTTTTGCCCAAGTAATGGTAGAAGTTTATGATATTCCCAGCTAAAAACTCCATTCTAACACAGTAATCTTGCCTTATTAAATGTTTTCAGACAAATTTTCATCGGTCATCAGTTTTACATTCAAACTGGTGTAACTTTGTCACAAGTTTTACATTCCCTGTGTTGTGAATTTTCACTCCACAAAAAGGTGACGGCGTTGCTTTAAATTTTTTCCTAAATCTGATGTTCACAGTGCCTGGCTGTCTTGTTTACAGTCCCATCACTTTAGTGGTAGCCAAGTGCTGGGATCCAAACCCCAAGGGGTACTTCACAGTCCCCCGACAGGAGCCCGTGAGGCCCATCGACCCCTCTGCCTGGGTGGCCCACACCACAGCATTGCGGGAGCAGTACATGGGCCGTGGTGGTCCGAGTGCCCCGTCCATCTCCAACATGACGTCCACAAGTTCATCACTAACCAGCTCCATACCAGAATCGGAACGTGAGTCCTTGGTTCATTGCTTTGTTGTCCATGCCATGGCCACTAGAAGATGGGGCAAACCTGGAATATCCAAAATAGGAAATTGCAAGTTGGTCAGAAATTGTCTTGTGTAAGTTTTGAATCTTTAACAGTTGTATATTACAGTTATGCCTAAATTTTTTTAAATTTTCCCCGCAGCCAATAGTACCTTTGCAGTTTTAGTATACTCTCGGATAGCAGTTCCACTTAGGGGTTTTTTGCCATGGGTTAAATTTGCACAAAACTTACGACTATAGGAGTGTTCTTACATTTTTATGCTCTGGTGGTTTTCTTCTGAATTCATTTCTGAGGAATTGTGCGTGTGTGGAGGTATGTTATGGTCAGTGAAATACAGATTATTTTGAAATTCTGAGAAAAGAAAGTGGCATTGATTTTGTCCAGATGAATTTACATGCCATGAGTTAGTATGCACAGGCATACTCGCACACATGTTGAATGGTTTCATGATTTTCAGATATCAACGTTAACTTTATTGAAAGAGAATTAGAAAAAAAGATCTGTCATATTGGTAAATTTGTAGCTTCATGAAAGCGATGCATTATTGTTGTGTTGCAGGATTTGACGATTTAAATCTGACGATTAACACTGACATGGCCACAGTGGTGAAGGCCATGGCTCAACCTGACTCAGGCCTGGAAATTCGTGACCGCATGTGGCTCAAAATCACAATACCCAATGCTTTCATAGGTTAGTTTGCTTGGTTTCTGTTATATTGTTTGGCTGTCATTTGGTAATGTCATTGACTTGCTTTAATATTTTTGTAGTTGATGATACCTGAGGTGAAAAGCATCATTTGTACAAAAGAGATCGTAGTAATAATTTGCAGTTACTAATCATAATTTTTAAAAAAGGGGGTAATACAGATGACATATATAACCAACATGGTATCAGATATTGTAGTTTCAGAGGCATGTACATTTTTTTCCCTCGTTCGTAATAATCTGCTTTTGGTGTGAAAAGTATATATTGTTAAATTCTGTTGTTGTTCTGTGTGTGTGTGTGATTTTTAAGTGAAAACTTGTGAAAGATACTGCAAGTGACAGGTACACGCATTCCAAGTTTAGACCTGTTTACCCATATTTTATACATGTGGTTGGTGAAAATATGATAGATATGATGAACTGAAAATTTTTTAAAAAATACTGAAGACCAGGTTCTTGAGCAGTAATTTGCCCATGCAGAGTGTGACATGACAGAGGTTTTGACAAGAGAATGATAGCTCTTGCTAACTTTGTGGATGAAATGATGTTAGGTGGTGTCTGTTGCTTCAACACTAGCTCTGAAAGGCTGAAAAATCAATGAGAGAATATGAGCATGTGCTAAAGTATGCTGATGCATCAGGTTTTAACCCTCTTGCATTTGTTTCGCCCGTATCCAGCCGCTCAGTTTGTCTCCCCTGGTGTTCGTTACGTCTGCAACTGGCCGCATATGGTGCATTACTTTCCCTCACAAAACAAATGGCCCCACCATTCCCACCCCCACTCCCATCCCCGCCCCCATTTGCTTTCACAGGAAGAAAGAAGTTTGTACACACTCTGTAAAGATAAAGCATTCAGTAGCACTCGGTTTTTTGTTTTAAAAAAGTACACAGATAGCAGTCACAGGGTAAACTGGTCTGCAAGTTGCCAAGTACTGTTAATGGATACCACATAATGGAAACGGGTGTGTCCTTAATAGAAAACATCACAGTGCTTGGTTACATGACATGCAAAAACAGTGAACACATTGATGAGGACTTCTGTGATTACCTCATGGGGAAAAAAAAGAAAAGAAATGATGTAGCAACAGCACCGCGCTTCTCAGTAGTATAATGTGCGAAGACAGTTGGTTTATACGTTGATAGGAACCACTGATTACCTCATTAAAAATTTTTTTTTTTTTTCATGCTTTGACAGTATGTTATGCTTGTATGTTAAAATACAGAAATTGGGGACCTGGAGTAAACTCCATCTTGCTTGTTCGGAAGCACTTATCTGAATGGATGGTGTGTGTGTTTGGCAGGTGCTGACTTGGTGGACTGGCTGTTTTCTCATGTGGAAGGTTTTGCAGACCGGCGGGATGCACGCAAGTACGCGTGCAACCTGCTCAAGTCAGGCTACATTCGCCACACAGTCAACAAACTTACTTTCTCTGAGCAGTGCTACTACGTCTTTGGTGATTATTATGGTGGTGAGTTGGTGGCAGTTCACGTTCTGACTTTTTTGCCTCTCCGTTGCTTGTCTTTTATTTCTTTGTTTTTTCCACTAAGGAGGTTATTCTCACCTGCTTGTTTGTCTGTAAGGCAGGATTACACAAAAACTACTGTACTGATGTTGACACAGCCAGATGGAATGAAGGCATATTGAACAAGGATGAACCCATGAATGTTTCCCCCCTTCCCACCCCCTTTTATGTGGAGACCCTTTTCTCAAACTTGGAAACTTCACATATGGTACATCTTATCATCAGGATATGGACATATAGATATTTATGATGATAAAAATTCCCCGTACCTGCTGAGAGGTGGTATTACCATGGAAAGTACATAGGTGGCAAATGAGTGTAGAAGGCACATCCGACCTTCATCACATCAGCACCAGCACATAGGTGGCAGATAGGTGTAGGGTGGCACATCCTACCTTTGTCACATCAGCACCAGCACATAGGTGGCAAATAGGTGTGAGATGGCACATCCTGCCTTCGTCACATCAACGCCAGCACATACTTGGCAAATAGGTGTAGGATGGCACATCATACCTTTGTCACATCAGCACCAGCACATAGGTTGCAAATAGATGTAGGATGGCCCAGCCTATCTTTGTCACATCGGCACCAGCACATAGGTGGCAAATAGTTGTCGGATGGCCCAGCCTACCTTTGTCACATCAGCGCATACTTGGCAAATAAGTGTAGTTGGCACACCCAACCTTCATCACATCAGCATTAAATTTGATCTAGCCTGTGTCAGTGGCGAATGGCTTTTGAGGCTGTGGGTTAGGTGGACAACATGGCATTATCATTCTGTGACCTGCAACATGGCCTGCAAAACCAGCAGGGCTTTCCCCATCAGGAAGGGAGTGGTGAGAATGTCCCTTGCAAGTGCAGAGTGGTTATGGATATTTGGCGCAGTTTGGTGAGTGCTGACCAGCCCATTTATTGAGTCTGCCTCACACGGCACAGTACGGTCGCCACTCAGCATGAAGACGGCCACCCGACAGTCCTAAAGACAAACTTGGTGGGAGGACAGAAAGGCAAGACATGATCATCATCCAGACGCCCATCTCAGACAATGTATGAAGAAAACGCTGACTACAAATGAATGAACAATTTGCCCAGGCTCCTGCTTGAGGAAATGACTACTCTGGATGCCTCCTGTCCAATCTGCATACAGACCACAACCACGCCTGCAAGATTCCAAGTCTGCCGGACTACTGACTCTACCACATTGCAGCTTACAGCAGCGCACAACTTGTCCTTAAAACAAGCCTTGCTGTAAGGATGTCAAACCCAAACATCAACTGATCAACTGAAAATTCCACACATAGCATTAACACAAGGATAATGCATAGATAGAGATATACAGAGGTAAACAAATTAAGAAGTGATCTGCATCATCTGGGATGAAAGATTAGAATTAGTAGATAGTTTTCCATCAGATAACTTTTTGAATTGCCGGTATAGGTCCAGTATGTAAAGCAGAATCAGGATCTGCTCAACCGTGGTGGTGGTCTGCAATCTCCTTAGAGCGCTTCTTGTGTTTTATAAGTAGACGTGAATATTTGTTTCTGTGTGTGGGTGTGGGAGTCGGAGACAGAGAGAGAAGGGGACGGAGAGAGAGAGAAAAATTCAGTAAAGAGAAGTGGCTCACATCTACCGTGAATCTTTTGCTCAGGTCCCCCGGTGTACCCAGACCTCAGCGCCATGAGCCTGGAAGACGTGGACTCTGTCTCCGAGGCAGACCGGGACACCCTGGCCCCTCTCCCACCTCCTGCCTGGAACAATCAGTACCCCTTCCCCTCGTCCTCCTTCCTGCCCCACAACATGTCCTACATCCCTCCTCATGCCTACGCATCCGCCGACTCCAACAGCTACGTGGGCAGCTTTGTCGACGCCGCCCCTCTCCCGGCTCCTCCGTCCACGTCGGGAATCGGAGGAGGGGGTAACGGGAGTGCAGGGAGTGTGCACAGCGCCTCAGGTAGGTGGTGGTGGTCTGTGTGGAGGATAGGGGAGTGGAAGGGGGGGGAGGCGGGGGTGGTGTCGGTTGATGGGCAGACTCCCCTTGTGGTGCCGATTATTGTTGTTGTTGGCATTTATGGTGGCATCTTGCTTTTCAGATTTTTTTGGTTGTTTTTTGTTTTAATACGAGGAAATATTAGTGTGCTTTCTGAGTGTTTTGATGGTGGTTTTATTATTATTTTTTTTAATGTTTTTGCCAGTTTAATCTATGTTTTGTTGAGTATGCATAGGGAAATGTGTAGCTGAATTTAAGTTGCATTAATGAGAATAGTTGACAGAGGAGGTTTGTATGTGTAGGGTACGTAGTGGATATTCATTTGATAGTTGGTGTCAGGCAGTAATGCGTAATTAATCAGATATTGGCATCAAATGCAGAAATGCTGAGCTGTTGATTTTCTGAACTGATTCCTCACATCAGAGTAATTGCAAAGTTTTCCCTTGGGGTAAAAAGGAAGTTACAGGAAAAAGAGTTTTATTTCTTTAGATGTACAAGTATAGTTTTGTACATTTCTTTAGATGTAAACTTACAGACAGACCCCTTTTTTAAAATCTGTTTCTGAAATAGTTTGCTTTGCTTCAGTGGGATTGTCAAGGAAATATTGCATATTAAATCACTTATTGCTGTAGACTTTTTTTAAAAACACATTCCTGATGCTCGTCTGGAGTCTGCTTTCAGTTCCAAGTATTGTTGTCATCATTCCTGTTGGAGGGATGATAACTATCAGTGTCTCTTCTCTGCTTGTATCAGTGTTGGGATTATAACCCCTCAGTGTTTCTGCGCCGTCAGTTTCAGTGTTTAGAGGATAACCAGCAGTGTTTTTTCCTCCCTCTTTGTCGGTGTTGGGATGATAATCGGTGGTGTTATCCTTTCTATGTGTGTCAGTAATTGGATGACAACCATTAGTGTTTCTTCTCTGTTTCGATGTTGGGATGATGCCATCAGGTTTTTTTCTCCAGTCATTTTAATGTTGAGGTGATAACTGTCACAGTATCAGTATTTTTTCTCTATCTGTGTTAATGTTGGGATGATAACTATCAGTGTTTCTTGTCGAGCTGTTTCAGTGTTTCTTGTCTGGCTGTTTTAATTTTGGTATAATAACATCAGTGTTTCATCTCCACATGTTTTAAAACTGTAATGATAACCATCAGCATTTCTTCTCCAGCTGTTTTAATGCTTGGATTATAACCATCAGTATTTCTTCTCCATGTGTTTTTAATGTTTGGATGATACCATCTGTGTTTCTTCTCCATTTATTTTGATGTTACAATGATAACCATCTGTATTTTTAGATTTTCTTCTCCAGCTGTTTTGCTGCTTGGAAGATAACCATCAGTTGTTCTACTCCATCTGTTTTGATTTTGGGATGATAACCATCAGTGTTTCTGCTTCAGGTGTTTTGATGTCGGGATTGTAATCATGAGTGTTTCTTCTCCATGTGTTTTGAAGTTGGAATGATTACTTTATACCATCAGTATTTTTCGCCATCTGTTTCATTGTTGGGATGATTACCGTCAGCGGTTCTGCTCCATCTGTTTTAATGTAGGGATCATAACCTTTGGTATTTCTCCACCAGTTTTAATGGTGGGATGATTACCATCGGTGTTATTCTCCCTCAGTCAGTATTTCTTCTCCCATCTGTTTCCATGAGCGGGATGCTAACCATCAGTGTTTCCTCACCATTGTTTTTTAAAGGATGGAATGTTTGCCATCCGTGTGTCTTCTTCATCTATTTTAATGTCAGGATGATTACTATGGGAGCTTCTCCTCCGTCTGCTTTTGTGTGTGGTTGACAGCTGTCAGATATTCTCCATTCGTTCTTCTTGTTCATATAGTGCAATGTTGGGATGACAACCATCAGTTCTTGTGACTTTTTCTGTATTTGGATGATAATGGTCAGTGCTGCTGCTTTGTTTTGGGATCATCTTCATCTGTTTCAGTATTGGAATGATAGCATCAGTATTTCTTCTTCATCTGTTTCAGTGTTGGAATGATAACGTCAGTGTTTGTTCTTTATCTGTCACTATTGGGATAATAACCATCAATGTTTCTTCTGTTTCAATGATGACTGTCAATGATTCTTCATCTGTTTCAATACATGGATGACAACCATCAGTGTCCCTTCTCTGTCTTTTTTTTTTTAATGTTGGATTGTAATCATCTTTTTTTTCCCTCTCTGTGTTAGTGTTGGTAGGATAACCATTAATGTTTCCTCTTTATTTTTTCAGTGTTGTTTCTTGTAAAGGCCTTTTGATGTATTTACATTCTGCCTCTGATTTTGAATGCATTGTTTTGTTCTAAAGTTTTTGACTGTTTCGTAGAGCTGCTGCTTCCTAGCTGAGATTTAACAACGTTGAGTCATTCCTGAGGGATTGTAGTGTTTGATCGTTAATAGTCTTGGTGGAATTGCAAGTGAGTCTCAATGGTAGGTCATTCAAGAGGAATCGACATACAAACAAGCATTATCTTATAGCTGCATCTAGTTTGCTGCCAGATCAAATCAGCTTACTCTCCACTTACTTACTACAGGGTCCATGCTGTTATACCAAGACATGTGGAATATGCCAGCCTGCAAGTTCTTGTGGTTAAGGAGTTTAATTTGTGTTAAGTTCTTCTGTGTCCTGCAGAAAATATGCCTTTTCTTCAGCAGTTGGGGGGTTAGTCGATCATGACAAAAATTCTGTTTGTACAGTCATTTTGAAACATTCTGTGGTTGTTTGGGACTGTTCCTTGTGATGCAGTGGTGTTTGGTGGTTTGTTAGTTGTCTTCCTTACATCCAGGACTTCTGGGTTGCTCGTACAGTAGCTGATTTGACGTGCAGTGGTATTGTCAGGAACAGAGACCTTCTTCCTCAAAAACTCGGGCAGTTGTTGAGTGTGCGACCATTTATGCTGTCCTAGAGTCTAAAGGCTTCGCAGCTGGCTGTCTTGGGTGGCAGTTGAGGATTGATAGGTGTTTTTAACTTCTTTCAACATCATATGAAACCAGCCAAAGCTCTTGCTCTTGGATTCCTATGTTTGGGTTTATTTTTTTCAAGTCAGCAGTTGTTATTTAAACATATCCTGATAAAGTTGGGGTTTTTGGGGGGGATGAAACAGATTTAGATTTGAGATTTTTATTGTCTGTAATGTCAGAAAAGATTCTTACGCCTTTAATAGCATTAACCCTTGCATGCTGTAAAGTACTTAACAAAAAAATAATCTTTGTTGTAACTGCAAGGTATGATTTATTAATTTGCATGTTTGATTTTTATTTTTTTAAGACATTAATTTACCCCTTTATGATTCTGGTCTGTATTTTTATTTGCTGTTTTTAGTCATTCATTTTCTTTCTCTTATTTTCAAAGAAATTGATTTTCAGTTTTATTTATTGTTACCTTAAAAACG
Organism: Conus tribblei; assembly: GCA_001262575.1. Taxonomy (NCBI): domain Eukaryota; kingdom Metazoa; phylum Mollusca; class Gastropoda; order Neogastropoda; family Conidae; genus Conus; species Conus tribblei. The sequence continues at coordinate 7,435 of LFLW010902542.1, read as the reverse complement.
ATGTTGTGTTGGCGGCAAACCTGACCTGAAAGTCCAGAGAACAGACTGCATTGAGTTTTTGGTTGACTGCATGCTGGCCCGCTTATGACCTGGTCACTGTGCTGTTTCTGTGTTGTTTCAGTGGCCACTAAAGACTGTACATGCTTAGCCACCACTTACAATCATTTGCGTAAACTGTGGGAAAACAAGGACAAGCAATACCCGCTCTCCCACAATCCATCTCTTCACAACGGTGCTGGCCCCTGTTCGCTGCACTCAGGGGAGGGCACTCTGCATGCCAGCATGTGTGGGTCCAACAGTAGTTTAGGTTGGTTGCTTCCCTTTCTTACCCTTCTGCCATTCTTCCAGTGAAATTCCTCCTCCAGCTCCAAGAAACTGAAAGAAAGTTAGTTGTATGAACTTTTTTTTTTGTCCAAGTTTAGAGTTGTCATTAACACAATGTGCAAGAAACTTTGTACAAACTGGAATAAAACGTGTTTGATTATTTCTATGTTGGCTTGCCCGCCATCTTACTCTTTCCATAGCTGCTACATAAAAATACTTGCTTACATGAAACAGTGTGTACTTTTTAACAGGTTTGGGATTTCTTGAATGGATAATCCGCGAACTTGATGCAGTTTGCCCAAAGAATTCTTGTATTTCACAGCTTCAGAATACGTGTTTGCTTATTAACGTGTATATGCATAATTATGTATGTCTGTCTGACCAAAATAATCATGAAATCCACTAAGATTGTTTTAAGTTATCCCCAGATGAGAACGTTTCATTTGAAGTTTTTTCCCCCAATCTGTTTGACAATTTTTACAATTGGATTTTAAGGTGACAAGATGCTGGTTTCTCTATAAACATTGCAATGAAGAGTGAATTTCAGTCGTCTCGTTTGGATATTACTGCTCTCATAATAGGCATTGATTACTAAAGATTTTCCCCACCACCACTCCCACCACCCAGTTCAAACAACAGACAAGGAAGAAGCAAATGGATCAAGTAGATCCTAGAGACATAAAGGGATCTGGTTACAGTTTACCTCTTTCATAGTGAGCAGAAAATAAAACCTACACGCTGGTATATTAGAGATGAAGATGCTGCCTTAATGGTGGGTTTAGAAATGGTTGCCGAGGCAGATCTCGCCAGTAATGAACCAGGGAATTCTAGCAGAGAAATGAAGACTGAGACATTCTTTCAAGTGCTGTTTCTGAATGCCTTTTCCTGAGGAAAGGTCACTTCTCCAATATTACACAGCTAGACATATACATGTGTATTTGTGGTGTACTGGTGTTATCTTCCCCCAGACCTCCGTCCTCGTCAATTCCTTGACTCTTGTCCTCCACAATTCATGCACAAAACCTACTAGGATGTAAAAATCGGGATGAAATGAAAACGTTCTGCCCCTGCTCCGCACAGTGGAAGGGTATCGGTGATTTCACTCAACAAGAACTGATGATACTGAGAAATGCTTTTGCCTCCAGAGTGGAAGGCAGGTCAATAGTTGAAATTCTCAGTGCAATTGTAATCTTGGTTCTTTTGGTATTTGTTTTCATTATTTAGCTTGTCTGATTTTCTGTTAAATGGTTTGGGTTCTGTAATGTATGGGCTTACTTGTTTATTTATTTATCTATTATTTATTTATTTATACTTTGTGTGAAGTTGCAGTGACACTTTGTCTTATGAACTGATAAGGAATGCATCCTTTGTGATTCTAGTTGTGGATGTACGTGCAAGCACCTTTG